>JAJONQ010053772.1:0-12398 GCA_036250385.1 Solanum microdontum
GTTTATTTTGTTGTTTTTACTTACTAGTGACAAAACCCCCCATTGTTAATTGACACTCTTGTGTCCCCCTTTAATTTACAATGTTTTTAATTGTTAATGTCTTTAGCTACGACTAGTTAGAACTAAGTTTTATTTTTCTATTAATTCTCAAAACCACTCTCTTGGGAACGATCCCAACCCTTGGTTGGGTTACTAAACTATTGTACGATTGTAGACACTTGCATCAGAAGTTGTGTCTTGATTACGCAAACATCACCTTACCTAGGTGATAGAGAGCACTCATATCATAATCTTTAACTAACTCAAGCCATCTTCTTTGGCAAAGATTAAGATCTTTCTGATTAAACACATATTGTAGACTCTTATGGTCAGTGAAAATATTTACATGAACACCATACAAATAGTGCCTTCAAATCTTTAAGGCAAACAGAACTGCCGCCAGTTCCAGATCATGGGTAGGATAATTCTTCTCTTGA
The DNA here is from genome assembly GCA_036250385.1 of Solanum microdontum. NCBI lineage: Eukaryota > Viridiplantae > Streptophyta > Magnoliopsida > Solanales > Solanaceae > Solanum > Solanum microdontum. Next base: position 477 of record JAJONQ010053772.1, read on the forward strand.
ACCTTAAGTTCCCTTGAAGCATAGGCAATAACCTTTCCATTTTGCATAAGCACACATCCTAACCCAATTCTCGAGGCATCACAATAGACAACAAAACCATTTGTCCTTTTCGGTAAAGTCAACACTGGAGCGGAAGTATGTCTATCTTTCAATTCTTGAAAACTTTTCTCACATGTTTCAGACCATATGAACTTGGCCTACTTTTGAGTCAAAGTTGTCAATAGAGAGGCAATGGGAAAAAACCCCTCTACAAACCTTCTGTAGTAACCAGCTAAGCCCAAGAAACTCCTAATATCCAAAGGGGTTAGAGGTCTAGGCCAACTTTTGACCGCATATGTCTTCTTAGGATCTACCTCAATACGCTTACTAAAAACAATATGAACAAGAAAAGTTACGGACCTTAGCCAAAACTCACATTTACTAAACCTCGCAAAGAGTTGTTAATCCTTGAGAATTTGCAACACAATCCTCAAATGATTGATATGATCATCCTCACTTCTCGAATAAATCAATATATCATCAATGAACACAATTATGAACATATCAAGGTATTGTCTAAACACCCTATTAATCAAATCCATAAATGCGGCCGAAGCATTAGTCAAACCAAATGACATCACCAAAAACACATAATGATGACCATACCGAGTTCAAAAGGTCGTCCTCGGAATATCATATTCCTTCACCCTCAATTGGTGATAACCCAACCTAAGATCAATCTTGGAAAATTAACTCGCTCTTTAGAGTTGGTCAAAAATATCATCTAATCTTGGAAGAGGATACTTATTCTTAATGGTCTCCTTGTTCAATTGCCGATAGTCAATACACATAAGAAGTGAACCATCTTTCTTCTTAACAAACAAAACGGGAGCACCCCATGGAGATATACTCGGTCGGATGAACCCCTTATCCAACAAATCTTTCAATTGCTCATTTAATTCCTTAAGTTCTAATGGAGTCATTCAGTAAGGAGGAATAGAGATAGGTTGTGTATCTGGGAGAAGGTCAATACCAAAGTTTATTTCCCTTTCTGGAGAAATATCAGGTAGATCATCTAGGAACACATCCGGAAACTCATTAACAATGGGGACCGACTCAAGAGTAGGGGTTTCGAAATCCATATCTGTCACCCTAACTAGATGGTACATGCAACCCATAGAAATCATCCTTCTCGCTTTAATACAAGAGATAAACTGACTCTTAGGCATATAATTCCCCCTTCCACTCTAGGATAGGCTCATTCGGGAACTAAAACTTGACTACATGAGTTCTACAATCAATAGAAGCATAACAAGAGTGCAGCCAATCCATACGAAGGATAACATCAAAATCTAGCATATCAAGCTCTACCAAATCAACAAGAGTAACTCTACAGGACAAGGAGATGGGACACTTTCTATAGACCCTCTTAGCCACAATAGAATCACCAACAGGAGTAGAGACAGAAAAAGGATCTAACAACACATCAGGAAGCACATCAAACCTCATAGCCACATATGGCGTCACAAAAGATAAGGTAGCACCGGTATCAAGTAAAGCATAAACATCATGTTGAAAATCTTTTAACATACTTGTAACCACATTGGGAGAACCCTCTTGTTCACCACGAGTCTGAAGTGCATAGAACCTATTTTGCTTAGGAGCATTCAAACCCGAACCACTTGGACCAGATGAAGGATATGGTTGATTCCTACGACGACTATCTCCCTCATTCTCAGCAACTGAAGGGCAATATCTTATCTTGTGGTCCATCTTTCCACAACCAAAAAAAAACATTGGAACCCGCTAGACATTTACCTTCATGCTTTCTACCACATTTAGCACAATTTGGCAATGAAGACTCACTACCATTTCCTCCTTGAGGTTTAGGGTTAGACACCCTTTCTTTGTTGAACTTAGGAGCATTAGAGGAACCTTTCTTGGAAAGCCTTTGTCGAAATCTAGGACGACCATGTCCATCAGACCTTGCATGAGAGATATTACCATCACCGGTTCTAGCTCTCTTTGTCTCCTTAGATTTATCCTTAAGTTTCTCCTCTTCAATTTGTTGGGAATGAACCATGAGACAAGAAATATTCATGCCATAGATGAGCATAGTTGTACGACATTCTTTCACCAAAAATTCGAACACACCCGAAACGAACTTGCTCATTATTTCCCTAGAGTCGGCAACAATAAAAGGAGTATACCTTGACAATTATGTGAACCTCAAAGCATATTCTTTCACACTCATGTTCCCTTGTAGGAGATTAATAAACTCAAGCACTTTTGCCTCCCTCATATCAAGAGGAAAGAACCTATCAATGAAGGGATACTTGAACCTTTCCCACTCTAGGGGACCCGCATCTACCTGTCTTGCTTCCTTTCATTATTTGAACCAAATTTGAGCCACACCTTTAAGCTAATAAGCGGCCAATTCCGCCTTTTCCACCGAATTCACTCCCATAATAGTCAACACCTTGTAAACCTCATCAATGAACTCTTGAGAATCTCTCTCAACCTAGAACCAAAGAATTCTGGAGGATTCATCCTAGTGCAGTCCCTCATTCTAGATGTCGTCGTACCCACATTTGGGTTCACGGGGACTACAACCTCTCTATTGTCTTGAGCCGTCAAGGCTTGAGCCAAAACTTGAAAGTTAGTCCTAAACTCCGCATTAATCACTTGCTTGGCCAACAGGTCAACCGGAGCTTGAGGAGCTTGAGGAGAAGCTCTTTGACCAATATTTTCTCCCTCATTCATTCTAGCAAAAGCTCTTTGAGTAGTCACATCATGTAGACCATCGGGTAAGGATTAGGAGAGAGCCTTATAGAGTTAAACTCTATCGCACGACTTAGAATAGTGAAGAAGTGAAGTTTCCTAAACATCTTGTAGCCTTTCGTTCATAAATGTGGTGCGCTACACACCCATGAACGAGACTCTACTTGACGTGGTTTTGAGACATCCTAGAACCATTCTAAACCTTGTGCTCTGATACCAAGTTTGTCACGACCCAGGGGTACCCCTTAGATATAACATGGCATACAAGACCTCGAGAGGCCTCATATAAGCCACTTAGATTTCATAGTCAAGATAATAGAAAATCGATAAGATTTAAAACATTTCAAACATAGCCAAAGTCTTTATAAAACGAAGCAGAAGTCTATTACACTTGTCTCAAAAAACATCTAATACAATAGAATCTTGGGACACAGTCCATACAACAATGCTCAAAACATAAAAGGAAAAGAACAAAAGGAAAATAATGGTCAAATCGTCGGATGCTATGAGGACTAACCAATCTTCAACCTTGCCTCTACTATAGCTCCTAGCCACGGGGATGAGAGTCGGGAACATCGGACCCTACATTTGGATAAGAAATATAGGCAAGAGTATGCGTTAATACAAAAATGTACTAAATATGATAGCTTGCAAACACATTACATAAGCATAAGAGTTAGACATCATAAGTTATAAAGCATAATCAATGCACATAATAGATCATTTCACATATAAGGAGTACTTCTTGAAGTAACCTCAATTCATACTTAGTCAATACATGGGTAATCCGCCACTAGTGTTACTCATCATGGAAGTAAAACTCAAGCAACAATCCAAGCGCATCACCTATCATAACATATTCTAGCTTATCTTATAAATACATGGGGAATCGCCTCTTGCCTCCCTATAACGGAACAAGGGTAATCGCTTCTAGCCCTTATTACCTTGGGATCATGGGTAGTTGCCTCTTGTCCCTCTTACTATAGGATCATGGGGAGTCGCCTCTTGTCCAACATACTTTAGGATCGTGGGTATTCGCCTCTAGGCCTTTTCATCATGAGACATTATACTCGCATCTTGTCTTTCTATCACATCACATGGGTACTCACCTTTTGTCTTTTACTTAGGACCATAGGTATTCGCCTCTAGTCCACTCTAAGGAATATATGCAATCGCCTCATATTCTTCTCATTAGAGGTCAAAGGTAATAGCCTCAATCATCATCTCATTCATAATTTCGAAGCTTATATTCATTTTAGGTGAGCAATCCTTTCAACCTAGAATCATTCAATGTGAGAAAGTCCTTCACATTCATACATAAGCAAATCAAGTGGAAATGATCCCTTCCACAACAATTACATCAATAATCAACAATTCATAACATATGTTTCACTCTCAAAGCAATCTATATCATAATCATCATATATGCTCTAATCTCAAAGAAATTCATACCTTATTCATCCTATAAGAATACACCTAAACCCATAAATTCTCCTTTCATAGATTAAAACCCATTTACATCAATTTCATCCTAGAAACATGGGTTAAGCATGGGTACATGGAAATTCATCATGAAAAGCATAGAATCATCTCAATTCAAGCATAAACAATCATAATTCACTCAATTGGATCAACATTCATAAAGACCCACAACTTAGAAGAAAACCCTAACTTAAATTGGGGAATTTCTACTTTTCAATTGGGGAAACTTAGGGGCTACATGGATGCAAGGATTACATGGATGAATAAAGTTATCATACCTTGCTATCAAAGCCCACAAACAATTGAGGAATGGAGACTTGACCTTGAGCCCTAGTTTCAACACTTCTTCTTCTTCAAGTTCGAGAGAAATATTTTGAAGAAGATGAACCCAATTTCTTTTGGTGAATTTAATAGAATGACTTGAATGGGTTGAATTTGGGGTTAAAATCACTTATATAGGGGTCTTAGGCATAGACAAAATGACATAGTATCAATATAAAATAATTAGTAAAAGACCCAACTACCCCTACCATTAATTGGCGAACCCACCATTGACGGACCACAACTGACGGACCGTGGACAGACTAACGGTCCGTCCTGCACGACCATCATTCGTGGTCAAAAAGTTGGAATTTGGGGTCATGGTCCATGGAACCTCAACCACATTCCGTGGTCTGGCCGACGGTCCATTGGTGAGGCCGTGGTCTCATGGCTTCTGAACATACTGGTCCCCCAATCCATGGACCACACCTACGGTCCTTGTTTGGCCTCTGTGGCTGGCACCTGAAATTCCCAAAAAATTGCTATGTTGACCGTTCTCAAATCTGAGGTGTTACATTCCATCACTTGCTAGATTGCCTTATAATGTTATTACCTGAGCTATTAACTTTGAAGAAGACGAAGCTCATGCCATTGGATCAAACCGATACCTCTACGTCCTAAGTTATGACCTTAAGAGCCTTCTGAAGTGTAGGAGACTCAACCCTCTCTTGCACCTATTCAATAGTTGGAGCTCTAAACCCGACTGTAGCTGGAGCTCTAAACCCGACTAGGATTGCTTCTATATCCTTAACTCTAGCTCCTCCTTTGATCAATTCTTTATTGTGAGTCATGACAACAATAACTAACACAGAAGATCGTCTCTAGCCTAACCTAATTTTGTTCTGACCATCTTTGAGAGAAAAGAGAGAAAGAGCATTAGATACCAATTTAGATCACCAGAAACCAATTCTAATCAAGTAATAGCATGACGAAAAAAAGTGAGTTTTTCTAATATCAAATATCCTTTCGATGAGGAGTATAGATGTTTTCATGTTTTTAACAAGACTCTACTAGACATGTTTTAGTACGATAAGAATATTGGTAATAAGGATACCATATCTTAAAAGGAGATTCCCGTTCAGTTATTTGATCGTCAGGTTCGCAAGTTGAGAACAAAAGAGATTGCATCAGTCAAAATCTTGTGGAGAAATCAGTATGTTAAGGAGGCTACATGGGAGGTCGAGAAAGATATGAAGAAGAGATACCCACATCTTGTTTCCTCTTATTTAGCTCTAGTCCAAGGTATTAACTCTTCCTAAAGTACTTATTCAATCCAGTCCCTCCTTCAGTGTTTTGAGTTTATGAGTGTATTTTACATTAAATTAGGTTGATAAACATTCCTTACCCTTTCCATGCTCAGTTCAACCATCATTCGAGGACGAATAATTCCAAGTGGGAGATATTGTAACACCCCACAAATTTCCAAGCTAAGTCCCAAACTATTCTTCATTTGCATGTAAGGTTGTATTGCGTGATTCTTAAATTTTCCTTAGGTGTTAAGGTCAATTCTTTAGTGTGAGAATGAATTTGAATATAAATTAAGGTCACTAGAACCCCCTAGCACAAAATTAAGTTGAAAGCTTCCTTACCGATTAAGTTTTGACATAAGATTCTCCTTAGGTCAACTTCAAACAATTATATCTCTCAACACAAAATAATTTAGGTGACCTATATCCTATCAAAATGAATGGTTATGAATCCTCTTTCCAATTCCATCAAGTTTGCCTCATTTCGAGTTCAGAGTAAAAAGTTATGACCATCTTGCGAAAGGCTGCCACATCAAAGTTTTTATCTGTGAACTATGAAATCATTCTACGGTCGTAGGTTAAACTACGACCCGTACTATGAAGTCGTAAGAAAACTTTAGAGAATTAGTTTGGTCCAATTCCTATGGATCCATATAGATAATGTCTCCATAGCTTAAGCACAAACACTATGGCTTCCAACTCTAAATCATGGGTAGGGTAGTTCCTCTTATGGGTCTTCAGTTGTCTAGAAGCATATGAAATCATCTTACCCTTCTGCATCCGAAAACCACCTAATCCAACTCCAGAATCATCACAATAGACAGTGAAGTCTACACTCTTCTCGGGTAAGTGAACAAGGTCTTGAGCTTCTCAAAGCTCTTCTTACACTCATTAGACCATTGGAAGCTCACACTCTGTCGAGTCAATCTGGTCAAAGGAGATGCAATGGTAGAGCTCTGACTCTCTAAAAATATTACAATGACTTGATAGCACAGGTCTTAACTCAATCTACATCCCGTAGAACGATTTTGTAGTTCACAGACTCACAAAACTCTAATGTGACAGTCTCCGGTAAAATGAGCAAAACTTTTTACTCCAAACTCAAATGAGGCAAACTTCATGGTTTTGGAAAGAGGTCTCATATATTTTCCATTTAATAGGTAATGGGTCACCTAATTCATTTTTTGTTGAGAAATATGATCATTTAAAGTTGACCTAAGTAGAATCTTATGTCAAAACTTAATCGGTAAGGAAGCTTTCAACTCAACTTTGTGCTAGGATGTTCTAGTGACCTTAATTCATATTCAAATCCATTCTCACACTAAATAATTGAGCTTAACACCTAAGGAAAATTTAATAATCACCTGATACAACCTTACACACAAATGAAGAATAGTTCAGGCCTTAGCTTGGAATTTTGCGGGGTGTTACATTTTCACTAAGTGTTTCCCACTTGTTAAGCCCAAATGGGCGGATCGTATTTTAAAATAAGGAAATATGAGTTTATATGGAAAATACAACATTTTCTGGGTTTTTATGACTTAAAATTATACAATACTTGGTTTATGAGTTTTAATGCATTTTGGGTTATTTCTACGCTAATACGTCTGAGACATCATTCCAGATAGGCCTTTGACTTAGATCCAGGCTACAATCTTCTACATGGTATGTTGTTGATATCTCCCATGTGTTATTTTGGGGGTTTTTTTCTTCCATCTAGGTTATATTCCACTATCGCACTTGTTGATAAGTCTAAGGTATCATTCCAGGCGACTCGAGGTATCTTCTGAGCTTCAACTTCCCAACATTCATCTCTTGCATCGCATCATCCTAATGTTTGTTTTGTTTTGTGTGTTGTGATTGTCTTGTACTTCAATTTTCCTTATTCACTTTCTTGTGTTGTTATTTCCTTTTCCCTTGATTATTGGCTTTTGTTTTTTAGACCTTACCCTTTGTACTGTTAGAAATATCGTGCTTCTCTTCATATATTTGATCTTTCTGAGCTCGGTCGACTCATGATACCTACTGAGTATCTCGTGGTTTGGTAGTCATACTACTTTTCTACATCTTTTTCTAGCGCAAGTCCCAGTACAAGCCACCCCCATTGAGCATCAAATCTTCTGTGACTGTCACAGATCGTGGTAAGCTCTTGCGTTTAGAGACTTGTTGCTTTCTCTCTTTTGTACTGACTTGTATTTTGCATTTTCATTAGTTATTTATCCTATATATTATGTTTTGTACTTAGTTGTTCCTGTGCCGGTGGCACCAGATCTGGAGATTTGGTTTTTGTGTTACTTTGTCATTCTTGGTCACTTTCAGGCCTCTTTTGTATATTGTGTACCATATTTATTTTTCTATACTATGGTTCTGTTTTGTATCTTTATTCCTTTTTTCACTTTTTCTTGATTGTTATATTCTTATCTTCCGTAAATTTTTGTTTTTTCGCTTGCCTACTGAGGGGTTATGGTAAGCTTCATCACGGTCCGATTTTGGGTCATGACATAGACTTTGCTTAATTTCTTTGTATATGATATGAGATGTATGATCTTAAACAAAGTTACATGGAACTATCTTTGACTTCTCTTTTGTCGATAATCCCACTTACTCTAAAATAGAAAAAAATATTTAATGTGCATTAAGTGTAAAGTAAATGTGGATGCGCCGGGGCAGGTAGATACCCCTTTAAGTTTCTCTATATAATTTGCGAAATTGGTTCACTTTTCTTCATCTCAGCCTTTGATTTATAATGTCGTACCCACTAAACGTTTCTTTGATCATCTACTTTCTCCATTGGTCAACCCCCTCTTTGGATCATTTTTTCTCTCTCTGCTTTAGCAGAAAACAGTCTCTCTTATAAGCTCTTTTTTTTTTTTTTGCATTTAACTAGATATCATTATATATAGATCTAAAATGGGGGATAATGATTGGGATGTAGGTGCGGCCATAAGAAGTTGTAATATTAATATACCTGACAATGTTATAGCTCCTAAGTTAGACTTGGAGAATTCTTTAAATGATGTTTGGAATTCTTTTGATAAACTTTTTGTTCCTGACATGACTAATTTTAATGATTTATCTGAAATTTTCTCTTTAGATTTTCCAACTGCTCACCAGGAAAAACCAGATGATCAGGTCATAATCATGAACCAAAATGGTAACCAACAATTGTACTTACATCCCATTCAACCAGCTCAATTTATCCAACAAAGCTCTTTTCCTCCATCACCAACAACAGTAGCGTGTGTTCCACCAACAACTACAACACCAAAAGAATGGATTGATCTACAACAACTCGATATAGGGGCTAACAATTATCCTAATTTTACTTTTTCCATGGAGACTCCTTTGATCCAAACTAGAACAAGGTAACCATTCACTTCGTTACATTTTATTTGTGTATGTTCAAAATTTTGATTCTAGTACTTTTGATTTGAAATCAGGAAAAATCAGTCGATAAGGATTACCAATGAATTATTTCAAGAGGAACTCACAAATGATATATGGACATGGAGCAAGTACGGTCAGAAGTATATCAAAGATTCACGATTTTCGAGGTTTTCTTTAATCACCTTTTTTCATGTCATAGAACATTATGTTCCCTTCCGTTCTCAATTTTCATAATAATAAGTAGCAAAAATTATTAATGGTGTATATATATGTAATATTTGACTAAACCTAATTATTATGTGTATATGACATAACAGGAATTACTACAAGTGTAGTACATCAAACCTCTGCGAAGCAAGGAAAAAAATTGAGAAAAGCCCAAATGATGAGAACATTTTCTTGGTGTCCTATTCAGGTGAACACAACCATGATCCACCCACGAACCGTAGAAATCTTGCTAGTTGCAACAGTAGTTCCAAATTCAAGCTTCCAAAAGGCATAAATATTTGTATAATTTACATAAATCCCATAGTGTAAGAGTGAAATTACCTCCTATCCCTACTCTTTTTCTAATTACATAAATCCCATGTTTTTAAGGCCATCCGGATACATAACTAATTGGGCAGATACATCAACTACCATCTATTAAGCTTAATAAGGGGAGAAATTTGAAAATCAAATTCAAATCCCATGATTGACGCTTTTCAGTTTCATATTATTATCAATTATCCACTGACAAAGGATACCAGATCCAAAATAATTGAAAATTGAAAATTCAAATCTCTTCTCCCTGTTCTTCGTTTAGCTAATTTTAATAGCGAAAATGAATTAATATCTAGATTAGTTTTCTTTTTTCTTCAAGAAAGATGACGAGGGCGGTTATAGGCCAGATGGAAGGCAATATTTACAGTTCAAGGGTTGAGTGCAGCTATGGCTAATAAAGTGTCTGCATTAGTGACAATGTCACTCAACACTGTGAAAACAAGATTACAAGTATTAGATGATGATTGTTGTAGTAGTAGTTCATTCAATAGTCGATAATTTCATAAAATACATAATGAATATTTTGATTTTGCTGAGGCATTCAGGAATCTGGGAAAAATGAGGTTAGTTATGAATGATACAAAATGAAGAAATCGTCGTTGGTGAAAATATTTCATTCATCAACTTAATTTCAGCCATTGTGACAAAATTGAATATTGATGCATTAAGAAAAAAAATTGAGATTCGATACATGGTATAAGGTAATTCTTCTCCATTGATTATTAGGAATGATATGGGAGTAAGGTTGTACGTCGAGGTAAAGAAACATGAGGTTGGATATCTCACTTGAAAATCTGATACATTACGTTGTCTCTACATCTGGAGAAATTATGTGTGTCGAAGGTTCAGAAAAAAAAAACTAAAACTCTTGATATGGATATGTAAGTCATGATACATTAGTAGTAAACGAAGAGTGTGTATAGTAATTTCGTGAATTATGGTGTGATCATTATTTTGTATCTGATTGTATATGATACATGTAACAAAGGGATTAACAATTGAGTTGTATCAGATACATTTATATAACGAACGTATGTATATGACTGATTTGTATAAAATGTATTAGGTTAATATTGTGCATCTGGTAGACAATATTAATAATGTATCAATTAAGATGTATAAAGTACTTGTAGTAATCTAGAAAAATGTGGATGATACATTGATTTTTTCATCTTTATGTGTCAATGGTTTATCTGATAAATAATTTGTGACATATTGTGTTTTAAAAAATCAAATTTGAATATATAACATTTTAATAAAGAGTTTATGTGTATATGAGACATAAGGTTTTACTATATATACATTGTTGTGACTCATATCTATTGTATCATATACATTATGTCATAACTAATGAGTTCTTTATAATGACATTTGAATCAAAAGAGTTATGAATTTGATACTTATTTTTATGACATCCAATTATATAATGTGAATGTTTTAAGTATCAGTGTTGTGTATCAAGATCACTATAATAAAAACCAAAATATAAGAATTTACATGATATAATTAAGAACAAATATATTCAAATTCAGACATTATATGAAACAATTTTTAGAGTAACACTCTAAAACTTAAGTAAGATTGTCTTAAACAAAAAAAAGAAACAAAACATCAAATGGTGTCTATTCATTGATACGTAATCACTATTCGACATTAACCAAATCATCTTGTAGGGGTGGTGTAAAGCGACCCTTGAGCTTTAGAGGATCATCTTTATCGCTAAAATAGCGTGACTTAGCCTTTTCAGTACCGTATCTCCATAATAATGCTTCATATCTTGTGTGAAGATAATCAGCTCAAAAACCATTTGATGGGATACTGATTTCGTTACTAAGGAACTCAGTAAAAGCAGCTACAAAAAGTAAATCATCACGAGAAACATGTCAAGTTAATTATATGATACATAATTGTAACTCTAAAGTATCTTAATGTTTAGTTGATACATAATGATAAAAAAGAGTAACTAATGCTCAATACAAATTGATGATCTATAAAATCTAACAGATATTGATAATTGATACTAAATGCCCACTAGTTGAACATGATACAAAAATTGTCCAACACTTAAACATGATACAAATAATCGATTACAGCTAAATTAGTAACTTGCAATGTATCTTATGTGTGTATTTGATACATTTTAGTAATTTTTGTGTATCTGAAACACACTCTAATAGTGCAG
>JAJONQ010053773.1:0-20009 GCA_036250385.1 Solanum microdontum
CGGTCCGTGCTGGTCAACTGTAGTTCAGGACTGAAGCTGGGCTTTTGGGGCATCGATCCACGGACACGAACTACGGTCCGTGACCTGACCTACGGACCGTAAGTCCGGCCGTGGGTCAACACTTAGCCAAATTTTCTGACTGAGTTCTGGGGGACTTTTTTGTCACGAACCACGGACCTGCAGGATGGACCGTGAGTCCATCTACGGTCCATGGATGGTGTCCATGAGTGCCACCTATAACACCAGAAATTTGAAATCTCTATTTTCAGATACGGGTGTTACAGTAGCAACTATAGAACTGCAAGTGGCATCAACAGTGCGCCTCTTGATGACCTTGCTTACCTGTATCTGCATCATGAAAGATGCAAGCCAAATGGCGTCAGTACATGGAATGACCATCGTGAAAGATGCACGCCAAATGACCATTTGTAAATCATGGTCAGTAGGGGCAAGCCCCTAGAGCTCCGGTTCAGGGTCCTACGGGTGGTCCCCAGGGTACTAGAGGTGGTCCTAAGGCAGGGAGAATAGGATGTTGAGGTGGACGTTGTCATATGTATGCTCTTTGAGGAGGCTAGAAGCGGATACCTCAGATGTTGTTATAATAGGGACGATCTCCGTCTCGCATCAGCCTGTTTATTCTTTACTTTATTCGGCGTCAACCTTTTTGTATATGCCTTCTTATTATGCTATGTGATTGGGTTTGGCTTGTGAGCCTATGTTTGTGCCTATGCGTGTAGCTACCACCGTAGGTGATTCTTTGGTAGCGGATTGGGTTTATAGAGCTTGTGTGGTGACCATCTTGGGTTATGATACTTGGGTATACCTTATTGTGTTAGACATTGTAGACTTCGATGTGATTTTGTGGATTGGTTGTCTCCCTACCATGCGGTAATGAATTATTTCTCAAAGATTGTTACTTTGTGCATACTTGGTATATGTCCTCTTGTATGGACCAGTTCTGAAAATTATACCAAGGTGTGTGATCTCTTTTCTGACGCTGCAGCAATTGGTAGTGAAGGGGTGCTTATCTTATGTCACGCTCCGAGCCTACACCCTAGACGCGACCGACACTCGAGAACCTTCCTTGGCCCCAAACGAAGCCTTGGCTTGGCTCAAATATCAACGAAAGACTTACTCAACAATATGAAATCTCATAACAAGCTGAACTCATATGATATCATAACTAAAATAGTTTACTCAGTATACTCAAATGAACATAAGTGTTCAACTCACAGTCCTTAAAACATCAACAAGGTAAATGAGAAAATGACTCCTCAACTACTACTGTCTATCTATGAAGCCTCTAATAACTATGATGGAAGCGGGACAATACCCACGACATCCTTATACGACTAATTGTAAATGTGAGAATCCTCTAGAAGCAAAGAGGGTCACCAAAGCAACTATAGAACTTCAAGTTGTATCAACGGAGCGCCTCTTGATGACCCTGGTTACGTGTGTCTACATCATGAAAGATGCATGTCAAATGGCGTCTGTACATGTAATGTACGAGCATTCCAAGGGAACTCTAAAGCACAGTAATAAGCTTGAACTAATAAAAATGAAGAAACACACTCACCTCATCTCAACTCAATTCAACTCAACTCAACTCAAGGATCCTTAAAGATACTCAAACTCTGAAATAGTCAACTTAGTTTAATATAAAACCAACAATAAAAATGAATTATAAAATAGTACATAATAACTCAATGTATTTAAAAATACAATAATTACTCTTTTACTCTTATTTGGGAGATTCTCTAACCGACAGCCATCACTATGAGTTATGTGATGATACAACGTCTCGTCGAAATAATTTCCTATTGGCTTTATATAATGTCACTTCTCATCGACGTAATCACCACATGTCTCATAATAGTGTTTAAAAATAAATGCAAATAGGCAATTTCACACGATAAGGAGGAGAAAATAAACTCAAATAATTAAAGTCAACGATAATGACATCAAAACATTTCATCATTCAACAAATTATGATCATCATCAAAGCAATTTACAGAACACAACCATCAACACATTGCCTTTTAAATTTATTCCCCTTTTTAATTAAATTAAGATCAATCAAGTGGAGTAATTGAACTTATCACCCCATTCTCATCACTCCCAACATACACATTGAAGGGAAACACAATATTCTACAGGCTTTACAAGGCTTAGAAGTTCACTTTCCTTAATTCAATCAAAAGTCAATCCGAGATTTGATCTTTTCATTTCTGAACAATATCCTAATAAACACAATCAAATCCAACAACCAATCACAAGAAAATTCTAGAAATAACAATACAAATATCATATACATTGAAAAATGGGTCATATCAACTCAAAAACCCAATTCTGAAAAAGAGGTTTGAGTAAGAAAAACATTACTTGAATACATTATCCAAGGCATTTGAAACTCATTAATGGAAACCATTTCAAAAAATGATTTGAAACCAGTTCACAATCACCATTTTACTTCAAAAATACAAGTTCTGATAACCTTACATTTATCATTTGAGAACCTTGATTTAAACACTTATAATCATAAATAATAATAGGTAAATGAAGATTTAAGATTAGGAATCGTTACCCAAATATCTCTTCTCAAAAATCATGTTCAAATCTCCACACCAAAGCTCTCAAAAATAAAAAAAAAGTATGGGGATGAAACCCCAAAATTTGGAAACATTCTGTCCAGGTGTACTTCGTCAATGCAGACCCCTGCCCAAAAATGCAACATTTAATGAACTGACCCTCCGTGAATGCGGCAGGGCTCTCGTGAATGTAGGGATCAACTTCTTATTCCTCTGTGAATGCGGTCGAGCCTCCGTGAATACGGAGGTACCCTTAAAATACCCTTCATGAATGTGCCCACTAGCTCCACGAATGTGAAGGGTTAGACACCATAAGTCCAAACTAGTTATCCACAACAACTCCTTAAAGGTCTCGTGATTTGTTTGGAATCATGTACACAGAAACCAAATATGGTACTTGACTATTCTCATCATTTTTTATACAATGGAACAATAAAAATATGAGTCTGAAGTTTCCTTCACTCATAACCCATGCATGACACCAAATACAAGCATATCGTCTGAAACGGCTAAATCTTGGGACTTCTAAAAATTGAACGAAGACCTCTTGTAGGCCTAAAATCATCCCTCAAATACAATGAAATTGTCCGAAATCCGATCCGAGCATTCGAGCCCTTAATGTTGACCAAAGTCGATCCAAAGGCTATGAAAAAACTTTCAACTTAGGACCTCAATTCCACGAAAAAAACTCTGACTATGAAACCAACAACTCTCTTAGACCAATTTCCATATTTTGGGATTAATGAAATAAGTGAAATGTCGTTCCGAGACTGAAAACATCAAAATACACCTAACCATTTTTATCAACTTTAGCCATTTAAAACATAATTTTTTTTACAATTCATAACTTTTAACTTCAATGGTCGAAACAAATTTCAAAATCCATTCAAAAATTACTTGAGGACAATATTAGGAGGGGTAAACTAGTATTTTTATGAAAAATTCAAAAAAATGACCTTTCTGGTCTTTACATTATCAACAACAAAGAAACATGTTCATTCTCGAACATAAAGTAAATGGAAGTACCTGAAGCCTAAAACATTTAGGGATATCTGGTGTGCATGTCAGACTCCATCTCCCAAGTCACAACCAACTGAATGGTGCTTTTATTACACATTTACTGAAGCAATCTCCTTGTCCTAAGCTTTCTGACCTGTCTATCCAAGATGGCTATAGGCTCCTCCTCAAAACACAATTCTGAACCCAACACTACAGACTCAAGTGAAAGCACATAGGATTCATCCCACACGTAATTATGAAGCATGGAGACATGAAAGACATGGTGCATAACTAATAAGTTAGGTGGCAAATCCAACTTATAGACCACCTCTCTTACTCGACTCAACATCTCAAAAGGTCTCGTGAATCTACGGCTAAGCTTTCCCTTCTTCCCAAACCTCATTACACCTTTCATGGGTAACACTCAGAGCCATACATGATCACCCTCTATAAACACTATGGCTAGAACTCTTCGATCTACATAACTCTTATGTTGACCCTGGGCTGTCAATTATCTACCCGAAATCATACGAACTTGCTCGACAATGTATTGAATAAAGTTCGTATCTAAAGAATCCATCTCCACCTAATCAAACAAACCAATCAGAGATCTACAACATCCACCATACAATGCCTCAAAAGGGCCATTTGAATGCTGGAGTGATAACTTTTGTTGTAAGAAAGCTTTGCTAGGGGAAAATTATTATCCCATCTAGCACCAAAATCAATCACACATTCTCAGAGTATCCTCTAACACATGAATAGTTTGCTCGGAATGTCTGTCACTCTAAGGATGGAATCCCAACAAAATTTTCAAACTAATTTAGATGTTAATTACTTTCTTTAGGCTGTTAACATAACCCAAAACCTTTTGTATCAATCATCTATAACCATCTCATTTTTTTCTCGAAAGTCTAATGTGACGGCACCTATTGGGATGTCCATAAATAAAATATTTTTCTTCATTGACAGTCAATTTTTTTTACTTAACGTAATTAATAAATTTACACAAAAAAATGACATTCAATTTAATAAAGCAATAATTAAAGAATATGAAATAAAACTAAAGGGTGTAGCTAAGGTGGGTACCATAATTTAGAAAAATGATATAAACTAACTATATTAAAGTGAAACAAAAAAACATTTTTTTTCTTATTCTGAAAATGCCCATGCACGTCATCACTTATATAAAAACAAAATGTACACATAATATTATTTACAATCCAATTTATATCACATCAAAAATTTTAAATTTTGAGTGTGAATTTATGTGACATAGTTGAAAGATTTAATATTCACACTTTGTTGGATGATTTTGATCTGTCACAAAATGCACACACTTTACACAAGTTTTTAGTTTTCCCTCTATTTTCATGTTTTTCTCTCACACAAAAAAGGCTCATCTAAGTCACGTTTCTTTTATTGTGTTTCTCTATCTCGTTCTATATATTAGTGTGTCTATGCATCCAATTTCTTTGAACTCATCAATATCTTTTACTCTATTTTAAATTTTTAGAAATTCAAAGCTTTCGATTTTTGATTTTTCGATAGAAAAAAAGTTTTCTTTTATTTGGTTAGTGTTTGTAAATAGAGTTCAGTCTTGTTGTGATTGCGAATAATGTTTTTAAGATACATTTATGCTTGTGCATTTTGATTGATAATGAAAATGATGTATTAGGGGATGACTCCATATCAAAGAAGAGGATTTGGCAATAATCTTTTAAAGATATGGTCAGGATAATAGAAAAGAGGAATAGGTTGAGTCGAAGTTTTAATTTTACGGATGTTATTTAGGGAGGAAAATAAAAAAAGATGGAGCCTTCTAGAGGTGATGAGAGAAATGTTCAAAATAATTGAAAACATGAACTTGTGAGTCCTTCCTGAATAAGACTTCCATCGAGGGAGTATTTGATGATGATGATTCTAATGTCGTTATCACTACGAAGGAAGTTGTTCCTATGTTGAATGAAACATAAGAGGTTGTTTCTTCTACCTAAAGCATGTGTAGGACAATGGACAAATCAAAAGAATTTACTGATACAACCTCATATTCTCAATTGAAATTTGAATCTTCAATTGATGCTTTTAAAAAGAATCAGAGAAGAGTCATGAAGAGTCTATGTTTCTGAATTTTATAGTTGATTTAATAAAAGATATTGATGATTATGATAACCTCACTCATCTTGAAGAGAAGGAACAAGTTTTTGTCAAACAAACACTTCCTTTAATATTCTAATTAGAAGACGAGGAACTTCTTACCCCAGATAAAGAAGAATGGGAAAAAGAAATAACAAAGTGACTATTAGATGGGTAACCACTATATTGTTCTAGATGAACATATTGGACTCATCTATCCAGTTGGTTCATATGTTCTAACAGGCACTTCTCTTTTTAAATATTTTTTGAACTCTGCTCTCCAATATATTTCTGGTTCACTCTTACATTCTTGAACTTATGTATCATATGCAAGCTCAGAGAACTTGACGGAGGTACTGATGAGTCCACAATTTGGATTCATTTAGGGCTTTATTTGGATAGATTTTGTGTCCTCAAATGCTTATTTTGTGCCAATAACTGATATAAAAATCCTTGATTTCCAGGTATTTGGATTGAGGAAAAAAACATGGACACTAATGGACGAAAAGGAACAAGGCAGCTGAAAGAACGAAGATATGAATGCTTGATGATCGCCTAATCCATTGGGCGAGTCGCCGAATGGCTATTATCTCACCTAAAGTTCTAGTGTGCCAAGCCCTGAAGGAGAAAATCAATTTGGTGATAGAAAGAAGCAGTCAGCGTGTCGCCGAACGGTTCCGCGATGCAGTGATTGGATCGCCCAAAGTTACAAAACTTGAGGATGTTGAAGGCCAAAGAAAAAAGGCGATATAACTAACAAAAGGGTAGATCGCTGAACTGATCGGCGATCCCCACTTACTGCGCCGAATGGTCCTTCACAACATATTTTTGGCGACTATAAATACATTTACAAACATTATGTTTAGGGAGTTTTTTACACAATCAAATTTTATGCAGAACATTCATTACAGTAATTTTGGAGTTTTGAGATAACTTTTCCTTAACTTTGAAGAATTGATGTTTTCCATTTTCGAAAAATTGAAAGTGCGTCTTTGAGATTCTTCAATTTGGACCTTTGTAAAGAAGAAATTAATCTTACCCAGTAGATGGAAACACAATTTCGTAACGATTTCGTTTTTTTTATGATGTCTATCTAAAACACCAATTCTTGGAGTGTGATTATGTGATTATGGGTTGATTTAGCTGATTGGTATTGCTAATTGTTAGTTTAAATGTTGTTTCCAAGTGATTTCATTTAGTAATTATTGTTGAAATTAAAGGTTTGTAGTTACAAATTCATTCCTACCTTCGTGTTTTTGGCTTGCTCGAGAGAGAAGTTTTAAAACCAAAATTACTGAATTGATGGTCTGTGGGTATTGGGTTGTCATGGGTTCAGCTCGAGAGAGTGAATCCTAAATCTATTTCCCTACATTCAAATCGAGTGAGTGAATGGACTAAAGCGTAGGTTGTTCTTATTTGCATGCTTGTTGGTGTTCGAGGGAAACCAAGTTGATTCGAGGTAAATTGTTCGAGAGAAATTTATCCCTACTAAAGTCTAGCTTATTTACTGATTTACAACTATTTACTAACAGTTGCAATTACCCATTGTCTATATTAGCCTATAATCGAATCACATCCCAAGAACCCGTCTCATAATTGTTAAATTTGTGTCATTTGATGCTGTTGTAGTTGATAATTACAATTAAAAAAATCCTGTTATTTGACATTTGTGTTACCCCTTAATTTCAATTATGTTTTTATTCGATAATGTCTATTCCTATGATTGACTTGAGCAGATTCGTACTTTCTTATTGGTTCTCAAACACGTACCACTCCCTGTGAGATTCGACCCCAACTCATTTAGTTGGGTTATATTACTGACTAACAATCGTTGGCAATTAGAATTGGATTAAGTGTCCTGATACGTGAAATCAAAATGGCGTTGCTGCCGTGGAGTGGTGTTGTTTGAGAATCTTTAGTTATGTTGAATTTTGTTCTGGTTAGTTGTAGTTGAATCTACTTATTTTCAGTTTTGGTTTGTGTGTTGTTGTTTTGAGCAGAGAGTTGGAGCATATCTGGTAGCAACGGTAACCCAATGGACCACCCTCCTTTGAGATTGATGATTCTTAGGAATACCATCCTAAAATTTCAAGCAATTGGAGAGTGAGGTCATTTATAAGTTGTGGAAAATATTTAAGACCCTAATGCAACAGTGCCTAACTCATGGGATTCCAGATAAGATGCTTTTGGAATGTTTCTACCGGGGGCTTGGCCTCAAAAAAAAAATAGTGGCTGACCAATTCTCTTCGGGTTTTTTGATACGACAATCTTATGAAAAAGCAACCCAACTCCCGGATTGTGTGTCCAAGACCAACAAGGAGACAGAGAAGGACCAACACTTGGCCACATTGCTGGGTCAGTTGGATATGTTGGCCAAAATGGTTAAGGAACTGGAAGTAATGTACCAAATAGAGGATAGGTACATTCCCCCTCACGAGTGTCGAAGGATAAAGGAGCATGAGGGTGGACAAATAGAGGGGGTGCTCTTACTCATTCTTCACAAAGTCAAAGAACACGACAAAGTGTTGCGAGAGATAAGAGAGAATGTCTTGATGCTGAATCAGATGACAACCTATCACTCCATTTTCATCCAGCTACTAGAGTCCCAAATGGACCAAGTGTTGTCTTGTCTCTACCCAGAGCCAGAAGAGGGGCTACCTTATGAAAATGAGGAAAACCCCACTAATGGAACTTAAGTGGGGACTTGAATCGTGCCACGACGTTAACTAAGGCTCTTGTTGGGAGGCAACCCAAGATTTTTCACTTTCCCTCACTTTTAAACTTTCTAAACTCACACCCACACAATATTTCCCATATTTCTTGTGTTTTAATCATATTTTAGTCGTCGAGTTTGTGTTCGGAGTTGTATTTCTTTGCCGCCTAGCATTTTAAAGTATCTATTCAGCTTCTAAGGTTGGTTTTCTGAACCCCAAATCTTTATTTAGCGATTTTGACTCATTTGCAATTGATTTTTATCTTAGTGATGTGTTCTGAGCCTCTCTGATCATAATTCTGTATGTGTGGGGTTGATTTAATTAGAATAGTGTGCCTATAATGCCTATAATGTTCAATTCCAAAAATTGGCATGCTTGAATATGATTAAAATTGTGGGGTGGTGCTTGCATGTTGTTGGGTCTAGTCGGGTCAAGTCTAAGTTACCCGCATTTGTGTAATATCCCGTAACTTAAAAATACATTTGCGACTCGTAAACACCAATGCATAGATGTGATATCGGGGGAGGTATATCATTGAAAATGGTTAAGCATACCATGTAACCTTTATATTTAGTCATTTGAAGGGTTAAAAAAAGTTTTAGGTCAAAGAGATCTTTAAGGTAAAGATTAAAGTTTAAAGGTTCATTGTGGAGGAATACTTCAAATTATCTCATTTCTCATCTGACTTTGAACGAGTATATCTCCTAATATATAATGACTTAGAGGGCCTACTACCTATCCAATTGAAGGTATTTGAGTCTTTTTTCCAGAAAAATAAACCGCTCATTAAAACGATATAGGAGTAAAAAGTTATGTTCATTCTACGACAGACGCGTGCACTGCCCAATCACTGCGGGACATGTGGCACTTTAGAGAAAGTCGGCCAAACTTGTTGTTTTTATATTAGAAGTTTGGGATAAACTTTCTCATATACTCAAGAACGTGTAAGGACTGGTTTCAACTTATTTCTTCAAGTTTTTCTCATCCTCAATCTACCAAAGCTTAAGGAAAAAGTATTGTTCTTGGAGAATAAAGAAGGGCAGGGGCTGCTTTTCTTTTATATATAGATAAAGTTTTCAGCAAAGGAGTTTGATGACGTAAGATAGTAAGTCCCGAATTAAGGTATGTAAAGCTAAAGTTTCTTTTTCCCTTAAGGCACGACCTAAACTCGCATGTTCTCCGATAAATGTCACTATAGATTCTATGATACTTGAAAGAAAGTTATCCTATTCTATGATAAACTCTCATGTTGAGTCCTAAACCTATAGAGTTATAGTACTCTTCAAGGAAGTAATATGTTTCACACAACTACATTTATCTACAGTTGGAACTCTTAGAAGTTAGTGGTGTACATGTTACATAAATTTAAAGAAAGAAACCAGCCACACACTGTTCGTAAGTGCATAGGTCACAAGATATATGATTCTCAAGCTAAAGAATGTAATCATGAATTGTATCACGAGCTATGTGATTAATGAAATAATTATTATAAATAATTGCAAGAAGTTGAGATTATAGACTACTCTGCAGCGTAGGGTGGGTATATTTAGGGCTACTACGTGCGACACTACTCTGTGCACAAAATTCAGCTATAGTCAGCTGGAATTTCCCATCGTTGATTCACCTGACTGATACAGGCCTGCGGGCATACCATACAGGAGCCCTGGGGGGCGTACCTTGATAGACCTCGTTACCAGACTATGTGATTTCATGTGTGGTCGTGACAGTGGGCAACAAAATTCCATACATGATTCACTAATCGCCGTCAGTAGGCCATTATGTGATTCCCTAACAGTTAGCTTTACAAAGAGCAAAGAAGCGATATAATGAAGTAAAGATATCACTTAGGTAAATTATAGGAACTATATATATCTAAATTACTAAGCCATGAAACGTTCGATGAGGACCCTTGAGGTTGGTCACAATTCCAGTTACAGATTATGTCTCCTACATACACATGTCAAATTTGCCTATCATGATATTTGATGTCTACTTGTTATTCAGTTTGCTTTCCATACTACCAGTACATGTTTTTTATGTACTGACGTCCCTATTATTTTGTCATTTCATTTGTATCACTACAAGCTCAGGTGCTCAGGACAACAAGCATTTTCAATAGACTAGAGACTTCCAGTTTAGCAGTTGGTAAGCTCCACCTCTACCTAGAGCTATGAGATATTTAGGGCCTATATTTTGCTACGTATGTAAATATATGAGAATGGGTATATCGAGGCCCTGTGCCGACTAGTTATCAAATTCTCAGAGGCATACTCTTTAGAGGCTTCATAGACTTAGTCTTGTTTCCATTGTAAAGTATCCCAACGAGCCCTTTTGTTATTTATGTTTTAGTATATGTCTTTATATAGGTTTCGCTGGCTATGAATCTTCAGCTTAGGCATGAGATTAGTAAGATATTTAGCATGAGCTTGTGTATATCCTTGATTTCTGCCCCTTTCTAGTTAGGGGTGTGACAATTTGTGCCAAATGACATAATTTTCCTAATGATGGAGTAGTTGACGTCATTTCTAAGGGTAAAAGTCATCAAATGGCCAAACCGAGAGAAGTTTGAGTATCCGGGGGCATACGTGTAATGGGTCTTAATTTAATTATATGGGTTCTTGTTTTGATTTTGTTGTCGAGTGCTGCGGGGTTGAATTTTGGATGTTGGGTTGAAAGTAGGCACGTTGGGTCATTTGGCGAGCTGGGTCGAGCTCACCGAACCCCTCGCGGTTCACCGAATCACCACTTATCGCCTTTAAGTTCACGCTTAATCTTGATTTTGGTTGTGTAACTTTCAGTGAGAAGCCTGAGTTTGCCGAGTGCACTCGGTGATTCGCCGAAAGTCCTTCTTGATCGCCCTTTGTCTGCGCCCCGAATCCCTAAAAGCACTGTAACTTTCAGTGGGCTAGTCCTTGCTCGCCGAATGCTGTCGGCGATTCGATGAAAGGCCCTTCCCATTGCTAACATGGAAATTTTTCTAGGAATTTTTTAGCCAATCCTTTTGGCGAGCCCGATCTAGCTCGCCAAAGAGATTTGGTGACTCGCCAACCAGTTCAGTGAGTCTGTTTGTAATTTTTTCTTCAAGTTTGTGTGATCCATATCTAAATTTTTTTTATATTTCTACAGACATGGCTAGACCAAAGGTTGCTGGTAGGGACATGCCGCCCCGCAAGAGGGCCAACAGGATAAAAATCAGTAAGGATGCAGCTGCATCCAAGGCAAAGGCCACCAAACCTCCCACAACTGGTGGGAAAAAAAAGGGCAAAAGGAAGGCACATGCGTCACCAAGGACTGTTCCGACAATGACGGTATCTATGCTACCCACCGCACCACTTCTGAGAGTGAAGGTGAGCACCAGGAGAATCAGGTTGCAACTTCTGAGCGTAGGGATGATGTGTTAGTAGTAGCACAGAGGGCAGACCTGCGATCCAAAAGGATGAATGATCCATCTAGGATCAGGACTCCCCAGGCCACCACTACTCCTCCTGCTCCAGCACAAGCTGTGGTCTTAGCACCACTGGTACAAGGTCCTCCTCCCAAGTCTATGAACAGACTGAAAACTGAGGGGTTAAGGACAATCATTGAAGAAAAGAGGCTATCCACTGTTGGAGTCATAGACAGATATCCATACATTATGAGTTGCCAGAAGTTCCACATATTCTAGCTCTTCACCAAGCCCCGTGTCCTGTACATTCTGAGTTGGGTCAAAGAATTCTAGAGTGCGTACAGTGCCTTGATACCACAAGGGAAAAAGCAGACAGCCAAATTCAAGCCGGTTGACTATGTGGTTATTAGAGGCCGGAAGGTGAAATGTGATAGTGATGCTATCAACACAGTCTTGGGAGTTTCAACAAGTATTGATAGTGACAGCTAGCATCTGATCAAGACAAAGACACTGGACAACATGAAGAAGTGGTTAGCCCCGCTGATATCCGACGGTACTTCCAAATGGCTTGAGATTGGAGCACCGATTGAGAAGAAGGATCTAAACATAGCTGCAAGGTTCTGGTTTGGCTTCATCAGCAGTACTATCATGCCATCCAAGAACGAGTCGATTATCCGCCATGCCAAGAAAGCCTGTCTGGGTTACATCATTGATGAGACGAGGATAAATCTGGGATGAATATGGCACATGAGATGGTCACGATGGCCAAGCAGCGCCAGACTTCCCTTCCCCTTACGGTGTTGATTACCGAGTTGTGCCGATGAGCTCAGGTTCCTATAGATGAGAAGAATGATGTGGAAGTGATTTCCACATCTTTTACTAACATCCGGATGATCGAGCCATAATACTTGAAGGATGAAGAAGAGAGGAAGAAGGCAATCCCGGTGGACTCTTCCCCGGTCGTAGATATAGATGCATTACTTGCCGAGGCCCCTTTGCCTACTCCGACCCCTAGGCCTTCAGGTACATCCAGTGTTCTTCCTTCTGATACCCCTAGTACTTCTGTTGCTCCATTGCCTTCCAGATCTAGTCCTGTTGTTGCTTCTGCCTCCCGCCCCCTCTCACTCAGGCTGGATTACTACGGATGAGGCAGCTGCCCATGCTGTTGATCGCCATGCTGCTAGACTTGAGGCCTCCATTCTGAGAATGATTCAGGCAACCCTTGTTGATGTTCTAACACTATTGTGTGCTACCATTGACCCCCCCTGCGACTAGGATAGCGGTGTGTGAGCATGGACAAGGGACTACTGAGGAGGTAACGACTCTTAAGGCTGATATTGCTGCGGTGAGGAGAGATGTGGACCAACTAAAGTGCACGGATATCTCTATGTTCTTCGAGATGGTCGAGATTCCAGATGTGCTAGTTGAGCCAGACATGCCTCTGGCCACCACCGGAGATGATGTTCGAGTTGAGGAGGCAACTGATCCCTTGTCTGAGGCGGAGACGGATAATGAGATGCTTGGGGTTACTAAAGAGATTTCTTACGATGGCCTTACAGAGACTGAAGTGGCCATGATAGATGCAGTTGTGCAGACCTCTTTAGTAGACACGCATTTGGCTGATCTTAGTGGAGTTGGTGGTACTGTTGATGTGACTCCGGGTACTGATGCCAAGGTTTAGAGTGTTACACTGGGCACTGATGCCCCGACAGAAGGAGTGACTGTTTAGACAGGATTCTTTTTAACTCCCTCTCTGTCTTATTTTTATTGACTTCTGGATACTTTATTGCTTGCATTTGAGGACAAATAACTTTTGTTTTCTGGTGAGGTGAGGCCCACCTTTTGTGATTATTGTTTTGGTTATATATTGGGTTTTTGAGCTGTAAATTGTATTTCCCTTCCGAAAGATTTTATGCCACCTGTTTTTTGTGTTTGAATATGGTTGTTCTCTTGCTAATTTGAGTATCGCTATTGATCAATACCGATGACTTGAATAGTTCTCATAATCGGAAAAAATGAATCTGTGGCTAAGAGGAGGCCAAGTGAAGTTGAATAGGCAATATGTGAACTTTTTGCTTCTCGTTGTGACTAGCCAATTATAAAATTGTGTTTCTTGTGATGAACATTGTACACTAGCTAATGTGTGGAGTCTTGTTTGACATTGGTGTCAATGCCTTGTGTGATGAGATTACCGTGAACCATGTATGATGACACCTAGAATTTGATTCATTGGTCCCATTTACTAAGTGATGTAATCTCTTGAAATGATCTTAGGCAACTTTAAAGAGTGAAACAATTTGACATTATACCTCTTTTGTAGCTTACCTTGTGAGTGTGTGAACTTCGCTTGAACACCTTTTGAGCCTTAGCCTTTCCTTGGAAGAAACTTGATGAAATTGTGACATTTCTTTATCCCTTCACCCTTAATCCTCATGCGATGTGGTTTGTGTGAATAGCCAACTTAGGCCAAAAGCCTAAGTTAACGAAAAAGCACTTGACCTCCAAAATAACATGTGAACAAACTGAACATATGAGTCCAATTTTCGTAGTCCGTTTCATCATTTAATAATTCATGTATTATGTTAAACTTGTATTATTACTTCAATATTTTGTGATAATACATCTAGAAGTAGTCCAAATATCATATTTACTATTAAAAGGAACATTTTGATTGGTAGAAGATCAAATTATATTAAGCCATATATCATAAGTACTACAATCAAAATTTATCACTAAATCAAATAACAAACACTCAATATTATCCTTTGTAATTAAGTTTTGAATTATGACATTTTGGTTATAATAGAGTGTCACATTATTTGACAACCACCCCCCATATTCTCTGGGAGCGAACCGCATAAAGTCATTTTGGTGGAATAACTCACAAATCATATAGGAGATATAAATTGTACTAGGCAAATTCGATGTGACGAACTTGACTATGAAGAGATTGGCAAGTAAAACCGATACATGTCCTACCACCTGCTATATTAATGCAATCACATTAATAACGGGTTCTAAGAAAATTCGAACACCCCTTGTCATTATACTAAGCAAAGATTTTTTTTTTCAAAATAATTTCGTTGTTAATTTACTTTCACTAGGTTGTAAACAAACCCGAAACCATTCGAATCAATGATCTCTAATCATCTCATTCATTTTTCTTGAAAACCTAGTGTATGAGGTGCATTGGGATTTCCATAATTAATGTATTTTTCTTCATTGACCGTCAATATTTTTACTCAATGTAATTAGAAAATTTACACAAAGAACACCAACATTCAAAGTAATAAAGCTATAACTAAAGTATATTAACTAAAACTAAAGGGCATAGCTAAAGTAGTTCCTACAATTTTGGAAAATTTATACACTAATTAAACTAAAGAAAAACAAAAAAACATTTTTATTGCTTTTTTCGAAAATTCCGATGCACCTCAATTCTTATATAATAAGAGAATGTACACACAATATTATTTCCGATCCAATTTATGTTACATCGAGATTTGGAAATTGAAATTTCTAAATTTTGAGGGTAAATTTATGTGACAAAAGTGGATGAATAAATATTCATACTTTACATCACGCTAGTTTGTTGGAAAATTCTAATATGTCACAAAATGCACACTTTGTTTTAAAATAACTTTTGGGCTTTTATTAAAATGAAACTCAAAATCATTACAATACTCATCTGGGTCTAATGCCCATATCAATTAATGAAAAGCCAAATAAAAGGGTAGCCCATCCGGATGACCCGTGACAAACTCCCAATAAAATTTCCTTAATGTTAGGGTTTCCCATTTCCTAATCCGCCTCTCTCTTTCAGTCCAACTCACCGAACACCTGAAAAATGTTCCCACTGTGGATCAACAAGAAGTTCCACCTCCTCAAGATATGGATCATCAACATTCAAGGTCATTTGTTTGTGTCTTCCTTTCCGCAGTTCATCCTATTTTTTATTTCTTTTCTTTTCGTTTAAACTGTCTCTTTTCATCTTGGAGTTGGGTTCTCTTTCATGTCTAGGTTCATGCTCACCTTTGTTCTCTTCCACTTCCTTTTCTCCCATCTGATTCCCTTACTTTTATTTCTGCAGATGGTGTTTGATCGGGGTGCATAGATTGCCCTAGTCCACCTCCTTAACCTTGTTGTGAAGGCTCCTTCTAGGTGTAAGCACTCCAATATGACCTCAGATCCTCCCATTTGTCGAGTCCTTTTTGTTGTCTGATGTAGCCTAGGCTAGATAGTTCTTCATATTTTTTTAGCCTCATGATCTATTCTTAATGATTTATATGTGAAAACTTGTAGTATCGCCTTTCCATTCCCCTTATCTCCTAGATAGTGATACTCTCAAATATGAGAAATTTAATTTATCACTATTTTGAATCCTTCTCTCAGTAGTATCCATGTTGTTGAAATCTGAAAATGGGTAGTTTCCTTTGTCAATTTCCATGTTTCCTACATAATCTGCTAATTGGTACCCTTCCCTCATTATATGTTGTATAATGTATTATTTTAAAAAAAAAACTGTGTTTGATCTCTTTTACTATGTCTCTTATGGCACACACTTAACATATTTTTTTTCTTTTCCTCTCTTTTATTGTTTTTCTCTCACGCAAAAAAGGCTCATCTAATTCATGTTTAGTTTTTTTTCTTTCCATGCATTAAATTTATTCAAATTCATCTGTCTCTATTACACTGTTATACAGTTTCGAGAATTCAAATCTTTCGATTGTTGATTTTTTGGTAGAAAAAAGTTTTACTATTCAAGTTGGTGTTTGTAAATAGAGTTCACTCTTGTTGTTATTGTAAAGAATGTCTTTAAGATATATCTATATTTGTGTATTTTAGTTTATAGTCTCTAGGTAATGCACGTGTGTCCCATTTATCACAATTTAGAATCCTTCTCTCTACAGTATCCATGTTGTTGAAATCTAAAAATGGATAGTTTCCTTTGTCAATATCCATGTTTTCTATGTAGTATGCTAATTGGAACACTTCCCTCATTATATGTTGTATAATGTATCATTTTTCTTGAAAATTGTGTTTGATCTCTTCTACTATGTCTCTTATGGCACACACTTTACACAAGTTTTTTTCTTTACCTCTCTTTTAATGTTTTTCTCTCACGCGAAAAAGGCTCATATAAACTCATGTTTATTTGTTTTTCTCTATATTAATCTATATATAATTCTTTCCATGCATTAAATTTATTCAAATTCATCTGTCTCTATTACACTATTATACAGTTTCGAGAATTCAAATCTTTCGATTGTTGATTTTTTGGTAGAAAAAAGTTTTACTATTCAAGTTGGTGTTTGTAAATAGAGTTCACTCTTGTTGTTATTGTAAAGAATGTCTTTAAGATATATCTATATTTGTGTATTTTAGTTTATAGTCTCTGGGCACATGCATTGCACGTGTGTCCCATTTCTTACCATTTAGAATCCTTCTCTCTGCAGTATCCATGTTGTTGAAATCTGAAAATGTGTAGTTTCCTTTGTCAATATCCATGTTTCCTACATAGTATGCTAATTGGTACCCTACCCTCATTATATGATATATAATGTATGGTTTTTCTTGAAAATTGTGTTTCATCTCTTCTACTATGTCTCTTATGGACAACACTTTACATAAGTATTTTTCTTTTCCTCTCCTTTAATGTTTTTCTGTCATGCAAAAAAGGCTCATCTAAATTCATGTTTAGTTTTTTTGCGTCTCTATATTAATCTATATATAATTCTTTCCATGCATTCAATTTATTTAAATTCATCCGTCTCTATTACTCTATTTATACCGTTTCGAGAATTCAACGCTTTGGATTGTTGATTTTTCGGCAGAAAAAACTTTTATTATTCAGGTTAGTGTTTGTAAATAGAGTTAACTCTTGTTGTTATTGTGAAGAATGTCTGTAAGATATATCTATATTTGTGTATTTTAGTTTATAGTCTCTTGGCACGTGCATTGCATGTGTGTCCCATTTATTGTTTTTAGACTAACTAGAATGATTAAAAATTTATGAAAACATGTATGTAATGATTAATAAAAAAAAACTAGACTCATATGATTAGGATTACATCATACAAATACATCATCATTTATACAATTACAAATAATCCAAAAATATTAAAACAACTTTGAAAAACATATCCAAAATATGTAGTCTACCTTAGACTGTTACGCCAACATTTTATTTGAATTAAGTTTAATAAAGATACAATGAAGTATTATCATAAGAAGAAGATTCGAAAAAAAAACTTAACAGGAAAAGAGGTAATAGCTAAATTGTGACTCACTCTTCCATATATCTATTGTACGCCCATCTACTGTACAATAACAATTATAAATTCTTTAGGATCTTTATGTGTCATCATACCGTTTCAAGCTAGTTTTAGAGAAGATCAAGAAAAGTTCTATTGCAAGAGAAAAGTTAGGACGGACTTTAAAATACTTGTACACAATACACTCCACGGGTTTGGAGATGATTATCTTCTTCACCACAATAAAAAACATACAACAATTATCCTGTCAAGGAACTATAATCGATATATTGTAACTATTCCACACAATTGGAAAATATTCACAAAATTTAATACCATTTTTTCTTTATGATAACTTGAAATTATATTAGCAAATCCTTATTCATTATCAAATAAGTGAATGTCTACATTCCTTTTCTTTTCAGTGCTCTTGATAAATTTCGTTATTTCCTTTTTGTCTCACTTAAGTATCCAAACATTTTAATAAATTTGTAAGATGAAGCCATTAAGGTTAAAATGAAAAGGTTATAGCAACGGGTGAAAGGACAAACAATGATCCTTTCATTTATCTTATTAATTGTAATTGAATACAAGTTCAATCTTTTAATAATTGGAATGTACGTTTTTTTTCCTTATAAACATATTTATTTAAGTAGTGTTGTAGTAAAGAATAGAATGGCCTTTCAAGGGAGTTATTGTAATCCACCTCTAAGTTTAGTATCCTCCCACTTTTAATATAATATAATATAATATAATCATATCATATCATATATATATAAGAGAACCTTAGGCCAGCCTACGTGGCGCCACCATAAACTAGAATTCCGTGTTAATTTATTTATTTCCAAAACAAGCCTTTCCCTCTCATAAAAAGTTGTGACTTTTATTAAAAGTTGCAACTTTAATGAAGAGTTTAGACTTTTATGAAAAGTTGCGAATTTAATGAAGAGTTGCAACTTTTATGAAAAGTTGTGACTTTTATGAAAGGTTGTGACCTTTCCGAAGGATTGCAATACTCCCTTTAGTGTCTATAAATAGAGGGATTTCCTCTCATTTTAAAACAACGAAATTGAGTGGCTCACTGACACAATTTCTTATGTTACAGATCCTTGTATGTATTTTACAATCATTAATTTATGCTTATATTATTAAAGATAAATGATAAGATGTAATAATTTTTATATTCCTTTACATTATTAATGTTTGTTTCTATGTAATCTTGTATGTGAGATAATATAGTGTTTTAGTTTTAATGCTAATAGGCTTTAAGTATTATTTTATCAATTTAGTGATATTAAATTCCCGCATGAAGCGCATGTAATTTTACTAGTATATATATATTAAAGATAACCCTAGGCCCGCCTGCGTGGAGCCACCACAAACCAAAAATCCATTTTAATTTATTTATTTCCAAAACTAGCCTTCCCCTTTCATGAAAAGTTGCGACATTTATGAAAAGTTTTGGCTTTTATGAAAAGTTGTGACTTTTATGAAAAGTTGTGACTTTTATGAAAAGTTGTGACTTTTATGAAAAGTTGTAACTTTTATGAAACTTTGTGACTTTTATGAAGAGTTGTGACATTTATGAAAAATTGTGACTTTTATGAAAGTTTGTGACCTTTCTGAAGGATTTTAACTTTTCCAAAGAGTTGTGACTTTTCCTAAGAGTTGTGATCTTTTCGAGAAGGCACAATAATCATTTGTTCACACTATCCTTTGTTTCCTATAAATAGAGGGATTTCCTTCCACTATTATTTGTTGGGTTTTTTCGGCTATGTCACGACCCGAGATCACCCCCTAGTCGTAACCGGCGTACTCGACCTCGAAGAGGTCTAATACAAGCTTCTTAGCATTCATTCATCGCATAGACACTAAAACCATAAGGAATTAAAAACTTTCTTTACCAAGAAAACATTTCATAAAAAAAAAA
>JAJONQ010053774.1:0-16819 GCA_036250385.1 Solanum microdontum
CTACAATGTTATCATTCCATCTAATATCAAACCATAAAAAATAACCGAGATAAATTTTCAACCCTATACATCAAAGTACATCAAAAAAATGAAAACTCCTTTTCAATAGATCATATAACTTTCATCTAGATAAATCTTATTAGCTCAATTAATTGACTATCTAAACTTACATAATTTCAATCAACCATAATCAAAACATAAGGAGATAAGGTAAAAGTTACAACTCATAAAAAATCTAAGTCAATATAAGTCAAAACAATGGTCTTAAGTTCTAAAACAATCAATAGATTAATGTACTGCAAAATCACAATCACAAGAAAAAATAAGAATAAAAATCTAATCAGTGGATGGGAAACCCATTTGTGAAAATAAGGGAACAAACGTCTTCCACAAATGAGAACCCTTCTCAAGAACATACTGCTCCTTCACAGATTTTGAATCCATCTACGAAAATTCCAAATTCAAATGAGCACTAAATATAAATCTATCAAAATTCAAGATACCAATACCAAAATTTGAGATACCCATATGAAAATTCAAGATACCCATATCAAAATTTGAGATACCCATATCAAAATTTGAGATTCTCATATCAAAATTCGATCAAACTCAAAAAATAGCAATTATTTTGTTGAAAGATAAACAAAAAGTTGTGTACCAGATTGTGTGGAGAAGCTGCAAACAAGAACACTTTGATTGTGAATTGCAAAGGAGAAATATTTAAAAAAGTAGTAAAGAGTCAAAACTTGTGAAATGAAAAGTGAGATAGGCTTTTGAGATATGAAAAATATTTACTAGAAAATTGAGGGAAACCAAAAGAAAAGCGGGAAAGTTGTTGGCGTTATTTTTTTTGGGATCTGTGAAGGTTTTGAACCCCTGCTTAATATTTATATTTACGTCAGTTTAGGAAACCCCCATTATTTAATATAATTTGTGGGGGTTGGAACTGACCTCCGATTTTAAACTCCCGCTATTCAAGCATTTTTTTGTAGTGTATCTAATGTATTATTAGTATTGTTTTCTTTTTAACCTCAGATATGTACATTACTGATACGAAAAAAGGAAACTTAGGCTAAATGATTAACGTTTCAAGTTCACCTCATTCGATTCTAGGTGTAAACGATTGTTATTCAATATAAAACCCAATGAAGAGTTGGGGTCGAATCCACAGGCAGCGGTACGTGTCTAATTCAGTTATGAAGTTATAAAGTGATCTATTCGGTTAAAGGAATAAAATTTATCGAAAACATGCAAGCAAATCTAAAGGGGGTGACAACAAATGTCAGATGGGGGGATTTGGATGATAAACTGGCAGCTACAACACAAGTAAAACATAAGTAATAACAATATAAAGAGAGATTCTCGGGATGTGATCGATTATAGGCTGATTTAATTGTATGGGTAATTGTAATTACTAATGGATTACTAAATATCAGTGGGTAAGCTAGGCTATTAGTGTAGCAGTCTTCTCTCGAACAACTACCACGTATCAAGTGATTTCTTTTGACCATCAACAAGCTTAACAGTGGTAACAACCCAAAACCTTAATCTATCTACCCTTTCGAGCCAGATATATAGAATCGGGTTTAGGATTTACTATTTCGAGCTAAACCCATATCAACCCAATAACTACAATCATCAATTGAAAGCTTTGATTTTAAAACTTCTTTCTCAAACAAGCCTAAAATTCTAAGTTTGAATTGCATTTGCAACTACAATTCGTAGATTTAAACACAACTATCAATTAAACCCACTTCAATTAAGTATTTAAATCAGTAAATAACAATACCCATACGCTAATTCAACCAATAATCAAATGATCACATCCCAAGAATTGGGGTTTTAGCTAGACATCATAAAAAGGCAAAAACCATTACCAACTCGATTAGCCATCAACTGGGTATAGTCTTCAAGCTTTTACAATATTCTAAAATCATCAAATTCAAAAACCCAATTCCAAATCCTCAAAGTTAAAATAAAAATGGGAAAAACTTCACCGAAAAGCTTAACTCTAAACTTTGGAATCAGAACTGTCTGGGAACTCCTTAAAATTCTTTCAAAAATCCAATTTGTAGTTGCTTGTGTTTTAACTTGAAAGTCGACTCGGCGGTATAAGTCATGCCTCGCTGAGTGGCTGGGCGATTCAACTTCTTCTCTCTTCTATCGCCAACTTGCATTGGTCTTCAACATCTCATGCCCTGTAACTTTTGGCGATCCACTTTTTTATTGCAGAACTGATCGGTGATTTGCCGACTGCCCATTTTTGTCTCCAACTTAGTTCTTCCCCAGGGCTGGAGTGTTGGAACTTTAGGCAGGCTGAACAGTCACTTGGTGGTTCGCCGAGTGGTCTTGGTGATCACCCGGATCGCTTTTCCTTCACTTCTTCAGCTTGTTAGTTCCGTTTTGTCCGGTAGTGTCCTTGCCTTGCTCCTTAGCCTATAATGCTGCAAATCAATACTTTAACATCAGTTTAAAGCATAATTTAAGCATTTGCGGACACTTATGGTATTAAAACAAAGCCCAAATGAGTAGAAATCTCAGACTCATCAACACCCACAACTTAAACTTTTTCTTGTCCTCAAGTAAAACTCAAGATCAAATAGTTCAAGAAGGATGTCTACAAATAGTGTTGCATAAGACTCAACATCCATGCACAAAAAAAGGTTCAAATACTGATACAATGATCAATTGTGCACTCAAAAAGTCAAATTGTGACTCACCATCATCAATTGTACTCAAGCTCACAATTCTTGCCTCATATGCAATTTCAAGCTCAAAAAAGGTATTCAAATGCCCTCACAACAAAGATGATTCTACATTCACACAAAATTTTTCATCACGCTAAGATTCCAGAATCACATACAACTCTCACACTCACAAAGATGAACACATGCATCACTTCACCCATATACTTGGCCTTATATTTCAATCAGCATTCGTTTCAGCTCACTAAAGATCACAAAGTTCTTTTTTTGGGCTTGTAACGGGACTGAGTGTAAGGGTATGACAATTTAGGCTTAGTGGCACCTACCTTCATTAAGTATGGTTTGAAAATCATTTTTTTATTCTCTTTCTCATTAAAACATGCTCATAATCCACCCCATTATTAAACTAGACATGAATTACCGGATACCTCATTTCTTTTACCATTTTCACAACTTTTTTCTATTTTTCAGTCTTTTTCTTTTCTTTCTTCTTTTTCATTTCTTTTTCTCTTTTGTTCCTTTTTTATATATGGAAGGGTTCCATTATTTTCCAAACAATCCAAATTAGGGGAATATTTAACACTTCGTGAATCTCCTTCTTTTTCACCACACCCCCAACTTAGGCTTTTGGCCTAAGTTGGATATTCAATCTTACCATTCTTCATGAAAGTTATGGGTGAAGGGGTAAATAGAGGTCACAATTGTTCAAGTTTCTTCCAAGAAAAGGTTAGGCTCAAAAGGGGCCAGACAGGGTTCACTCTTCTTACAAGGTTGACCACAAAGAGGTATGTTGTCAAATAGGCTCACTCTTTAAAATTTGTTTGCCTAAGATCATGTCTATTGCTTGCATCACTCAATCAACCAGACTAACGGGAGAAATTCTAGGTGTCATCAAGCACAATGTTCAAGACTATCTCACTACACAAGGCATTGATACAATTATCAAATGAGACATCACACTTTCTAGCTAGCGTGCAATATTCATCACAAGAGACTCATTCAATAACCGGCTAGTCACAAAGAGATGCTACAAGTTCACATATTGCCTATGTAACTTCGTTTGCCTTATCATAGCCACACATTCATTTTGTTTGATTAAGAGCACTATCCAAGTCATTGGTATTGACCACAATCGACACTCAAATTTGTACAAGGACATCCACAATCACACATAAAAGAGGTGGAAAATTTTTAAAACTTGATTCAAAACCATTTTTCTATCAAAACAATAGGCCACAAGCTATGCACAACCGCAATTTATCAACAACTAGAATATATTTATAACCCAATAAGCTCAATATTCATAAAAACATCATCAAAACAAAACATATATTCACAAAAGAGTCACATGAGGTAGGTATGGAAATACCTCACCCCACGCAACAAAATATGCAGTTGTCCTCAAATGCAACTAAAAATAAAAATAGTCTGAAAAGTAACAGAGAAGAGGCAAAGAGAATCATCCTTCTAGGCTAGGCCTGAGTGAAATATGCATATTCACAGCTCCCTCTGTTTGGGAATCACTGCCCGATGTCTCACCATCCTTGGCTCCGCTGGAGCCCACCATCGAAGTATCTCTTAGAGAGTCCTGTCTAGCTGTCTCGTACATGGTACCTACCAAGTCGACCAAGTCCTCATAAACAACCTCCTCTCGATTACCAAGCTGCTCCTCATCTATCTCAGCCTCAGACTTATCAATAGCATCATCAACATCATCAACTCTAACATCACCTCCGGTTATAGTAGTCGGAGGCAGATCTGAACAGGCTGGAATATCTACACTTGGGTCATTTGGGATCTCCACCGTC
The DNA here is from genome assembly GCA_036250385.1 of Solanum microdontum. Taxonomy (NCBI): domain Eukaryota; kingdom Viridiplantae; phylum Streptophyta; class Magnoliopsida; order Solanales; family Solanaceae; genus Solanum; species Solanum microdontum. The sequence goes on from JAJONQ010053774.1 coordinate 4,514, forward strand.
CCAATAGTGAGGTAAAATCAATGGACTTCAGCTGGTCCACATACTTTCTCAACCCAATAATGTTGGCCTTCAAGGCCGTCACCTCATCAGTGGCTCCCTGTCCTCTCTCACATGCCTCTACTCTTGCTGTAAGGGCATCAATCCAAGATCTGAGAGGTGTCAATGCAGTAGCAATGACTCTCTCGATCATCCGAGAAACAACAGACTCTAATCGGGAGGCACACATGTCGTTGGATTGGGCCAAATGCCCCAGTTTATATTACATTGCATGGGTGATTGGAGGCCAGGAAGAAGAGGTAGCACCATATCTAGGGGGCGGGGAGCAACAGAAGTATCCGGTGTGTCGGAAGGAACAAAGCTAGAGGCACATGAAGGCACAGTGGCCGGAGTCGGCATGACTGCTTTAGCAGGTAATGTCAACATCAACCTCTGGGGATGTGTCTACCGGGGCTGCCCTCCTCATGTCAGCCTCATCCCGCTGTTACTCAGCCTCTATACGCAGATGTCTCTAGAAGATATGGGTATAACCTCGACATCCCTTTTCCCGTCTCGTCAAAATCGGGACCGTCTTCACAACTCGGTGATCAACACCTAGAATGAAAGCGATGTTTGTCTCTACTTGGCCCTCATGGCCATCTTCTGCTCAATAATCAGTCCTAAATCTAGCCACTTCATGGCTATGATAGACCCAAGACAAGCCGCCTTTGGGTTTTGGAGAGTGGACTCATTCTGTGATGGCATGATAGTGCTGCTGATGAATCCAAACCAATATCTAGCAGCTACATTGAGGTCCTTCTTCTCTATCGGCACGCCGACCTCAATCCATCTCAAGGTGGTCTCACAAAGAAGGGGTCCAACCAACCTTTTAAACCTTCGAGAGTCTATGTCGTGATCATACTCTGGTAGTCATGTATAAAGTCAGAGGCACGGTCAAAAACTACATTTATATCATCCTTGCTGCATTTAACCTTCATCCCTCGGACCACCACGAAGTCCACTGGTTTAAAGGAACTAGCCTTCTTCTTTCTTTGAGGCACCAAGTCACTATAGACTGCGTAGAACTCCCGAACCCATGTGGGAATGTATGGGCGACAGGGCTTGGTGAAGATGGCAAATTTGTGGAACCTAAAAGTGTCCCACACTGCTGGATACCTATCCACCACACCATCTGTGGACAATATCTTCTCCTCTAAGATGGTCCTCAATCCATCGGCCTTTTACGGGTTGAATGACCGGGGAGGAGGACCCGAAACTGATGGAACTGGAGCCACCGTCTATGCTAGGGGAGCCACTGGAGCTGAAGCTTGAGGGGTAGGCTCCAGGATCCTAGACGGATCATGATGAGATATGGAGCATAGCTCCATTTGTCGGGCCTGTAGCAACTGATCATCTTCAGGCTCAACGATTGAAGCCTAAGAATCAACCCTATGACTCACCCTCACTCTCGGAGTGGTGAGGTGAGGTGAGGCTCGTAGACACCCTCACTATCTCTGCTATGCTCCTCCAGTGAAGAAATTACAGGCACCGTGCCCTTGACCTTGCCTCCTTTTAGAAGTAGTTTCTGGGCTTTAGCCTTGGAAACAACTGCTTCCTCATTTATAACTACTCCCGTTGCCCGCTTGCGGGGTGACATGTCTCTTTCAGAAACTTCGGGTCTATCCATTCCTGCAAACAACATAGAGAAATGTTAGAATAAGTGCCCGAACATAGTTGCACAAAGACTCGCCGAACCGGTCGGCAAGTCACCGAGTCAATTTAGCGAGCCAAGTCGGTCTCGCTAAAGGTTCCAGAACAAAGATTTCAAGAACTCAAAGCTGGTCGGTGATGTCTAGGGCCTTTCGGCTGATCGCTGACGCCCGATCGGAGAACTAAAAGTAGCTTGCCAAAAGTTACAATATATTTTAAAGAGTAGGGGCGCAGAAGGGCGATCAAGAAGGACTTTCGGCGAGTCGCCGAGTGAACAAGGTGAGCACATGCGTATCACTGAAAGTTACATACTACAAACTCAACATTTAGAGAAATTAAAGGCGATTGATAGGGACTTAGGTGAACCGCCGAACCAATCGACGAGCTCGCCAAATGGCCCTTTATGCTATTTTTCGACCCCTTTCTTAAATATTAAACCCATAGCCCCACGGAAACAAAATTAAACATATACACTATGAAATTAAAGTAAGACCCATACTACCCATGTCTTCGGAGTTACTTAGACTTCCCCCAATTTGGCCACAATTTGGCCATTCAACATATTTTTCCCTTAAGATTGACGTCAACCGCTCCATCATTGGGAAAAATACGTAATTTGGCACAATCCGGGGTTACCCAGACTTCACCCCACTAGACCCAACACATATTTAACACAACCCAACACTTTAAAGATGATTTCAACAAGCAATGACATGAGAATCATTCATATATGAACAATTAGGTAGGAATTTAATTCATTTTGGGCATTCCAACAATTAAACAATGATTACCCAACAATATTCAACAACAAACTACCTCTTGCATCGAGTTAAACCACATATAAAGTTTGGGGTTTGGAAAATTTTAAACTGGGAAAGATGAAGGATTTTGAAATTTTAAACTCTTTGGCATTTAAAACCTTTTAGTTCGTGCTCTAATCGGCGATATAAGTCGAGCTCGCCGAACCACTCGAGGACGCACCGATTGGTATTTTGGCTCGTCGTGTTTTACAGAACTCCCAACAATTTGAGGGGTTTAAACGGTGGAAAAAGTCTGGCTCGCCGACCTGTTCGGCGAGTCACCGACTTATATTTTAGATCGCTGAATTTTATAGAATTCCCCATCAAGCTGGGTGGTTCTAACGGCAGTCCAAATTGAGCTTGCCGACCCATTAAGCATGTCGCCTACTGGGATTTTTACTCGCCAAGTCACCCATTTTCCAACACTTTTCACTTTTCAACCTGTAAAATCAACACGCGTTATTCAAAAACAAACTTTAAAACATCAAAGACTTGGGTTGCCTCCCTAGAAGCACCTCATTTAATGTCGTGGCATGACGAAAATACCAATTCAAGCTTCATTTTTGTGGTTTGGCATGGTGTCACTAGGCAACCCTCCTTTTGTCCTTGGATTTAGATGAGTCGAGATTTGACCCATCTGTCTTTCCAGCTGCTTGATAGAGACTGAATGGGAAGTCACTTTCTGATTGAGAGTTAAGACGTCCTCCTTCATCTCTTTCAACACTTTGTCTTAACCTTCGACCTTGTTTAGAATGCATGAGAGCGTGTCTTCTGTTTGGACATTCACTGAGTCAACCCTTGGTTCCTTGGGCTTTTGACGTTCATGAGGTGGGATTCTATCCTTTTCACCCATTTTTCCTTCCAAGTGACATTACGATCACGCCATTCTGTGTCACGATCTGTCCATCCATCATCTATGTTCCAACCTGAATTTCCACCCAACTTTTGATAGTTTTGACGATAACCTCATTTTTGATTTGCAAGGAAGTTCAGTTCCTCATTATTCAAACTGTGCCTCATTGGGATTTTCTCCACCAACACCCACAACATTTACACTCTTCAACCCGCTACCCATTACATTTTTTGACAACAAGTCCAGCTTGGTCATCATTTTTGCCATGTTTTGGTCTCTCTCTTGATCTTGGTCGATCTACTCTTTTGTCATTTTAAAGGTGAGAGGAGACACTTGGTCTTCACGAGTGTACCATGCTTTATTGATCTTCGTCATGCGATCTAGGAGTTGAGATGCGACATCCCAAGGTTGTTGCATTATACCACCGGGAACAAGTTGATAAGCAACTATTTTGTTCACCGAGTCAAGACTCCTGTAAAAGTATTGCTGCAAGACATCATGGGGCAGTCCATGAGTTGGGTAATAGCTTCTGAAACCTCAGCCATGTCTCATGGATTGGTTTCGTACCCTTGGATGCTATCCCTTAACAACATCATCCTTGAAGAAGTAAAGTACCTCACATAGAAAGCAACAATCAACTCATCCTAAGTAATAATGGAGTTTCTCGGAAGATCAGCCCACCATTTTGTGGCTTCTCCCGTCAAAGAGAATAGGAATAATCAAAGACGAACCGATTCTTGAGAAATATTCTTGAATGAAAATGGTCCACAAATCTTAACGAAATTCTGAATGTTCTCATGGGGATCCTCATGAGCCAGCCCTCCAAATCCTTTCAATTGTAGGAGCTGAAACATTGTGCTAGTGATGTGAAAAACAACGTTCCCTTTATTAGGAGATAGACGAATAGCCCCGACACCACCTAATTGGATAAGGTCATTAACATCATTCAAATTACCTATATCGTCTTGGTAGCCAACTTGGCTACCATTGTTCCCTTTTACACTTATTTTTTCTTATGTTCAACACAGCCAACACAAACACAAACACAAACAGAAATACAAAAAAAAGTAAGTCGATTCAACTGTAACACAAAAAAATCACAATTTAAACTTGACTAATAGAATTTCAAACAAAACCACTCCCCGAAAGCGGCGCCATTTTGATTAACATTTCAAGTACACCACATCCGATTCTAGGTGTAAACAATTGTTATTTAGTGTAAAACCTAACGTAGAGTTGGGGTCTAACCCACAGGGAGCGGTACGTGTCTAAATTTTAGTTATGACGTTATAAAGTGATCTATTCGGTTATAGTAATAAAATTTATCAAAAACGTCCTAGTAAATCTAAAGGGGGTGACAACAAATGTCAGATGGAGGGATTTGGATGATGAACAACACAACTAAAACAGAAGAAATAACAATATATAGAGAGAGATTCTCGGGATGTGATCGATTATATGCTAATTTAATTGTTTAGGTAATTGTAATTACTAACGAATTACTAAATATCAGTAGGTAAGCTAGGCTATGAATGCAACAGTCTTTTCCCGAACAACTACCACGGATCGAGTGATTTCATTCGAACATCAACAAGCTTAACAATGGTAACAACCCTAAACCTTAATTTATCTAGTCTTTCGAGCTGGATAGGTAGAATCGGGTTTAGGATTTACTCTTTCTAGTTAAACCCATATCAACCGAATAACTACAGTCATCAATTTAAAGCTTTGATTCTAAAACTTCTTTCTCAAGCTAGCCTATAATTCTAAGTTTGAATTGAATTTGCAACTACAATTCTTAGATTAAAACATAGCTATCAATTAAACACACTTCAATTAAATATTTAAATCAGTAAATAACAACACCCTTACGCTAATTCAATCAATAATCATATGATCACCCCAAGAACTGGGGTTTTAGCTAGACATCATAAAAAGGCAGAAACCATTATCAACTCGATTACCTATCAGCTGGGTATAGTCTTCAAGCTTTTACAATGTTATAAAATCATCAAATTCTCAAACCCAATTCCAAATTCTCAAAGTTACAATAAAAATTGGAAAAACTTCACAGAAAAGCTTAACTCTAAACATTAGAATCAGAACTGTCTAGGAACACCTTAAAATTCTTTTAAAAATCCAATTTATAGTTGCCTGCATTTTGGCATGAAAGTCCAATTTATAGTTGCCTGCATTTAGCCCCTGTAACTTTGGGGCGATCCACTTTTTCATCGCGGAACTGATCGATGATTCATTGACTGCCCATTTTTGTCGCCAACTTTGTTCTTCCCCCGGGCTGGAGTGCTAAAACTTTAGGCGGGCTGAAGAGCCACTCAGCGGTTCGCCGAGTGGTCTTGGCGATCACTAGGATTTCTTTTCCTTCACTTCTTCAGGTTGTTAGTTCCTCTTTTGTCCGGTAGTGTCCTTGCCTTTCTCCTTAACCTATAATGCTGCAAATCAACACTTTAACATTAGTTTAGAGCATAATTTAGGCATTTGAGGACACTTATGCTATCAAAACAAAGCCTAAATGAGTCGAAATCTTGGACTCATCACTGAACACTAGCCTTAGATTTACGAAATCTTATAGCCTCCATTTCCTAATTATATATAATTATTCTATTACCATTTTTGGTCTTTCGACTTATTTATTTAAGAGTAATGAACCCAAAGAGATCTACGTATAATCCATAGAAATGAGGTCACCAAGTTCTACGGTCACGCTTTCTTCTCCGGCGGATTTATCCCATCCCTTCAATTTCATCCAAGTATGAGTGCCCATAGGTGCCTGAATATTTTCTAGTCGAGATATAATGGATATATGGTATTCTTGCCAATCTCTAGCACACACACATACACAACTAATCAATCATTTTTATCTAGGATGAAGCCTATACTTGGATGAAATTTAAGTGATGGAATAAATCCGCTGGAGAAGGAAGAGTGACAGTAGAACTTGCTGGCCTTATTTCTAAGGCTTATACATCTCTTTGGATGCATTACTCTTAAATAAATAAATCCCCTCAACTAAGACAAAAGACCACAAATAGTAATTGATTAAATATGTATATTGTAGAATTAGGAAAATGAAGGTTATATGATTTCTAAAGCTAAAGTTTAGTCTACGCTTCATTTCGTAATGGTAATATATAGATCGGAGGTAAAAAAGAAAACATTAATACCTATAATAGATTAAATAGGACTCACTAGAACAACATATTTGTTGCTCCCAATTGTACACACAAGTGTACGTGGTCGCACAAGTAATATAGTGGCTCTTAAAAGAACCAGATTATCTAACCCAAAGGACTTGTCAATTAACTATTTTTACTAAATTATAATGGGCTAATTATTTATTTAAGAGTGTCAAAAGAAAAGAATGCAAGAACAAAATAATAAAATTACTTACAATAGTTGGAAAATCCCAGGGATGCAGCATGCATTGAATCTCATGTATCATATTCTTGACTTAGAACTAATTTTCGTTGTCAAGTTACTGATTTACAGGGTTAATTGTATGAGTCGGGTTCACACCTCTAGTCGCCTACTCCAGTTAGATATCTAACTACATCGTTGAGCGGGGATAAAAAGACTAACTGGCGAGCATTTATATTTCATCTTGTTTTGTAACCAAGCAACTTGTTCATCTGGGCGTTACTCCTAAACACAAATCACCTCAATCAAATGGGTCGATCGAGCTCTCTATATTCTTTGGTCTATCTAACCCCTCCTCTCTCGATTTTAAGATTAGTAAATAGATTTATCTCTATATGGCCTGTCAAGAAATACTAAAACAAGAATATAAAAGTAACTTATAATGACAACGAAGAATTAATTCATAAACCTTAAACATTCGATTCATAGCTATAGCCCCAGAACAAGGGCGTTTAGCCACTATTCTCTAAGAAAAGAAAGAAGAAGAAAAGAACCCTAAATAGTATTGACAACTTTTTTTGCAAAGTACCTCCAAATTGATCTCCCTCTCTAATTGATGTCCTCCAAAAATTATTCTCATGGACTATTTATCGATATAGAAAACCCAAAATAAAAGAACTAAGTCCAAAATAAATTGGAAATCTAAAACCAAAAGAAATTGATTTCCCAATTGTACACGTATTGTTGTTTATGTAGCCACCTTCAATTTGCTCTCGCAGCTTCACTTGCTGCCACGTGACAGCTTATTACTTCAGCTTCAATTCTTTGCAATTCATATGAATTAAATAATATTATATTCAATTTAATCATTAAGCTGTCTGCTTGATTTCCTTCTTCAATATTATATCTTTAATTCGTTTTAGCTCCAAACTTCTTCAACTTTTTATACCAATTTACTCTTACATATAAAATATACTATTATCACAATACATAAAATTAATGCTCAAAATGGACAAATATAAATAGTAAATGTGAGGCAAATAATGATTAAAAATATATATTTTTGGCCTCACATCAACACCCCACACTTAAACTTTTGCTCGTCCTCGAGCAACTATTAAAGCTCATCTCAAATAAATCATACTAGAAATATCATCACTTTGGTTAATACAAACAGTTAAGTCATATACCTATTTCAAAACATCAAGTACAATTTTCAATCATTATGCAAGACATCTAAATAAACAACAAACCTCTAACCTCCTAACCTCAAGGAAAGACTTTGAACTCATCAAATTAAAGCTTGCTCAGCTACTCTCATCAAAGAAAGCTAATAAAATTACCTATCCATCATGATACAAGTGCCCTCACAAGAAGAAATAGTCCACACACTCAATTCAAAAGATTGAATATAAATTAAGGACTTCATATCAAGAACAACTCTCACACTAACAAATAAAATTCACATGTATGCACAAAGAACCATACGCTTGCCCATTATGTACATCTCCACTAATTAAGCATGCTTGAATAGAATCAAATAGGACTTTACTGGGTTGTAATGTAGGCTAGGGACAGATAGGAAAACTATATAATAGTGACTTACACTTCCTTAAACACTTTGCACTTTAAGACTTCATCACCCATTATTTTCTTCTCTTTATTTTCAGCCCTCTCTTCAACAATTATTTCACAAGTAATTCTCATCATCTCAAGAATGTTTCAATCATTTTTTTTATTTTAAAGTTTTTCTTCATAATATCCACCCTCAACTTACGTATTTTACATGCGTTAAGGTGCACGATGTTGTTGGAAGGACCAGGGCCATCATCAAGGTAACTTCTTTTGTTCATCTTTTTTTTTCCACCTACTTTCAAAGAGTGTTTTTTAAGCACTTTGTAGCTATCATTGATTACCTTTTTACTCAACCATCCTTTTTTCTTGAAATTGATAATTAGAATAAGTCTGTGATATAATGCTCAAGGAAGCAAGGTGCAAAAATTAGGGATTCAGAAATTAGTCAAGGGCAAAAAATGACTACCAACAAAAGGCTAACTAGTGATATAATATTTGAAAATGCTAACATTACCAGACAAATCAAAGAAAGACTATTATCATCTCCTAAACAAAACAACACTTTTTATTCCGCTTCAATAACATGCCAGACAAGTTCTAGACTAAGATGCAAAACATAGAATAAAAAAAATCTCACCACACATGGCACAAGTATCAATCTAGATGGATCAATTCCACATCTAACAGAGACATGATCATAACAAACTACAAAATAAATAAAATTATATACAAAGTCACAACCATAAGCTTAGGTGTCAAAGAGTCTGCATTTTTTTTATCAATCATTCACAAGAAAGTACTACTAAAAAATTAGACCTAAATACCAAGTATCACACCACTCAAAAGGGTCTTTTCTTTTCTTTCAAAAACATAAAAAATAAAAACTTATTCCTAGAAAAATAAAAGACACTCGGTTCAAAGGGACTATCCTCAGGAAAAGAACCGAAAACAAAAGCGAAGGAACCCATCCTAAAAAAATAAAAGACTCAATAAAACAATAAAACTAGGAATTTATTCCTCCACCCAACACATAAAAAGATGTTATGTCTCCAAAGCATCAAATAAAATTTCAAACAAGGGTTAGAAAAAGTCCCTCAGGCCTTTAGGCTTGCTAGTAGCATGTTCTCTTAATTTTCATTAAGGGTCGTCACCCCACACTTATGATTAAATATGCTCCTTAGCTTCAAATTTTGAATACTCAGACTTCTCCAAAACCTATAAAAACAACACAAAAAAATAACACTAAAAATAAAAATAAAAATAAGAAGTTACACTATAAATTAGGTTGCCTCCCAATAAGCGTCCAATTTAACGTTGCAGCACGACATAAGTAAATTCACTACTTTTTTTTTCACTTTGAACTTATGAATTGTACCCCTAACTTTGCATTGATTTTTCTGCTCCTTTCTAGGGGAGGTGGTAGAAAGATAAAAGAACCAAGTAATATATGTCACATCTTGCACTTCTTGACCCTTACGTCAGGAATGCCATTTTGTCTACGTGGACTAAAAATCTTTAGAATGTAAGGGCCTTGTTCCTCATCTATATACTAATCCATTAGTTTAGATCTTATAGAAAAGTGTTTTGAATGAGATTCAAGTTGCCTCAACTCCAAAGCAATATTATTTACAACATTCTCACTTTTGTACTTTGTCTCAACATTGATATTAAGGAATAAGATATAGTTGAATGGTTGGAATTCCTCTTTTTTCTCCACTAGTTGGTCATCATCCACGACAATTGGTAATTTGGCTTCAGATGCCTCAATCTTTTTGTTCAAGTCAACCTCCAAGTCATGAATATCTGAGCCAAATTGATCTATTTCTTGCGTGAGCTCAAGTCTTCCTTCAATTAGTTGGGTTGTCATGTATGTCAGACCATCACGGATAGACTCTTGAAACTTTAGAAGTTGAGTGTGTTCTTGTAGCCAAGATCGACTCACTATCTCTGTTTCTCCATAACTTTCTCCTTGTTGGGCTTCAATCTCCTCTAATTTAGCTAGGACTGTAATTTCTAATTGAATAGCATCAAGCTCATCCAAAATTTTATGATTTTTTTGTGCTCTACCATGCATTCATATGTTTGTTCCGTGATTATTGAATTAACTTTGTCCAGCATGTCTGTACATTCCATCAATGAATTCACATGGGGCGCCTCTTGTTTTGCACTCTCCGCTTCATCGCCCCTACCAACATCACAAATAACAAAAGAATCATTTTAGGGATTCGGGGGAAAGGAATAACATTTAGGGCAACCATTCAAATTAATAAATTGATGACCACATATATGACATAAAGTACATTCATCACCCAACCATGATTTATCCCAATCAACCATATCAATAAGAGTACACAATTATTCAAAGAAAGAAAAGATAATAATTGTTGAAAAAAAAACTAATCAAAAAATAAAATAAAAATAAAATAAATAAAAAGAAAAAGTATAACCTAGAAGAATAGTTAATCTCCAAGTCCTCGATAGCGGCGCCAAAAAATTGATGCTCCTAGTTGCACACGCAGGTGTACGTGATCGTGCAAGTATTATAGTGGCTCTTAAAAGAACCAGATTATCAAACCCAAATGACTTGTCAATTACCTATCTATTTACTAAATTATATTGGTCTAATTATTTATTTAAGAGTGTCAAAAGAAAAGAATGCAAGAACAAAATAATAAAATTACTTACAATAGTTGAAAAATCCCAAGGCTGCAACGTGCATTGAATCTCATGTATCATATTCTTGGCTTAGAACTAAATTTAGTTGTCAAGTTACTAGTTTACAGGGTTAATTGTATGAGTCGGGTTCACACCTCTAGTCGCCTACTCCAGTTAGCCATCTAACTACATCGTTGAGCGGGGATAAATAGAGTAACTGGTGAGCATTTATATTTCTTTCTGTTTCGTAACCAGGCAAGTTGTTCGTCCGGGCGTCACTCCTATACACAAATCACCTTAATCAAATGGGTCGATCGAGCTCTCTATATTCTTTGGTCTATCTAACCCCTCCTCTCTCGATTTTAAGATTAGACAATAGATTTATCTCTAGATGGCCAATCAAGAAATACTAAAACAAGAATATAAAAGTAGCATATAATGACAACCAAGAATTAATTCACAAAACTTAAATACTCAACATTTGAATCGTAGCTACAGCCAGAGAACAAGGACGTTTAGCCACTAATCTCTAAGAAAAGAAAGAAAAAGAAAAGAACCCTAAAAAGTATTGACAACTTTTTCTTGCAAAGTACCTCCAAATTGATATCCCTCTATAATTGATGTCCGCCAATAATTATTTTCATGGACTATTTATGTCACGCCCCGAGCTACCCCTGAGACGCAGACACGGGACCTAGGACCACAAGTGATCCCAGGCTAACCCTACTAGCATGATCATGAGCATACTAAAGAAAATAAACTGATGCGGAAACTAAATCATAAATAAAATGAAAAAAGATGGGGAATACCCATATACTATAACTGAGATATATGAAAACTGATGAGTTTAATACAAGGAAGATATTATCTCAATACTAAGCTGAATCTATCTATGTCTGAAATTAGACTTTAAACTGACTAGAAGTGCTGGGACATGCCCCAGCTATGTCTAGAAAATCTGAAACTAAAAGACTGAAAACTGAAAGATGACATGACTATTGTCCTCGAAGAATGAGGACTCACCACTGATGTTGTTGAACTGGAGATCGGGAACCGATCTAAGCGTGATCTGGATGCTGAGAACCTGAACCTATATCACGAGAAAATGTAGCGCACATATGTGTCAGTACTTGAAAGGTACTGACATGCAAGATAGAGTAAAGCTGAAAGAACATATAACTGAACAAAGCAATAAAGCAATGAAATAATCTGAACATAATATAGATACTGAATACTGAATACTGAGCTAACTGATGCAATGACTAAATTTATAACATGCTGAGACTGAATACTGACTGTACTGAAATATGGTCAATGCAATAGAGTCTGACTGAACTGTGGGAGCTACTAATAACCGACATA
>JAJONQ010053775.1:0-17116 GCA_036250385.1 Solanum microdontum
ATTATTTTAGTATTTTTTACTTCTTCTAATTGTTGTACTTCCTTTTTTGCTTGTTGTTTTATTTTTTCAATTTCCGTTTTTCTATCTATTTCTTCATTTTCTTTTGCTATTCTTATCATAGCAGTTAAATTGTCTTCTAGTTTAACCGTTTCTTTTTCTAACATTAAACCTATATTGTCACCTATTTTTCTGTATCTTCTTCCTAGATTAGAAAATATTATCTTTATTTTTAATCCGTCATAGATTTCATATATTTTTTCGTCTATGGCATATTCTTCCTTAATCATTTATAGATTGTGCTGAAGTTTATATTCTTAACTTTCTATCTATATCTGTAGATATAAAATAGTTTTCCTTTGTGCTACTATAGATTTTTTACAAGTTTCTGCGAATATATTACTGTTAAGTCTATTTTGCCTATGTCTTAATTCTTGTCTTTTTGCTGTAATTATTTCAGCAAGTTTTTTTGTCTATATTCGTTATTCTCGTTATTCATTGTATTTTTAAATACTGAATATATTTATATTCTGTTTTAGATATATTACCTATTAATTGATCTAATTTGTCGTTATCAGTTTTCGTGATATTCAGTTGTTTATATTCCGAATATAATTTGTTTAATTTTCTTCTTATTTTTCTTAACTTTCTACTAGTATGTTTCTTCTTATATTTCTTTTCATCCATAGCTCTGATACCATTTTTTGGTGCGGAATTCATTTTACTGGTAGGTGAGGGATTCATGATATACTAAGATATTTTTGGTAGTGTGGTAGGTGAGGAGTTCATGACTTTTTTGGTAGGTGATTTTTTCTTTGTGCGAAAGCCTAGACATGTAACTACATAAGTTGATATCGAAATTTTTTAGCTATATGGTATAGGTATAACTATAACATATCAATCAATCAATTATTTCATAAACCTTAATAACATGTAATCAAAAACATTTATGGTCCTATTTGTGAAGAGATCAAATTTATGGAATAAATGGCAAAACATGAAGTAGCAGAGCCCAAAAAGGTTGTATATTTAATCCTTAAAATTTCAAAGTTACTTTTGTGGAATATTATGTCTTCACAAGTATTGATATGGATGCAACTTTTCGAGCAAACCATAGATGAAAATATTAACCATTTAGCTTCTATATTTGTTACGCTTGGCAATTGAAGCCATAGTTGTTACTCTTGGAAATTGTTCATGTTCACAATATTTTTGTCGAGAAGAAGAAGCACCTGAAGGATTAACTTTTTGAATACCGCAATGCCAACCATTTTGACCATAGGAGAACAACAACAGATACTGCAATGGATCATAACATCCATAGTAATTATTTACCAATTGACTCTTATATTTGGTTTTATAAACATAGATATGCAGTGTGAGTATATAATTTTCAGCATCTTGCTCTATCCACATTCCAACGACTTTTGATGCAGTTGGTAAGTTGTAAACTCTTTTGTCTAAACCAGCGTCAAATTTCAAAGCAATAGGTACAAATCCATTATCATAGATGACTGTGTCCTTGACAAAGGCTGCAATAATTTTGAAAGGACAAATCTTATGGACGGATTGAAAAAGGCATGGAAAAGTGGAAAAGGGTCAGCAATATTAAAGCAACATTTGGGGTTGAAATCTTGATTTGAGTTTGCAAATTTGCAGCCCCTAAAGCACTGCAAGTTGTCTCAATTGTTGGCATAAGCAAATGAGTTAATTTTGGCACATTAGTCAAGATTTCATTCCTAATTGCTAATGTTATGATGAGAGTTATATTTGTAGAAAGATCTAATAGTACAAGCTCTTAAACAAAATATAATATGTACTACTTACCTTCTCACAAAAAACGAAGCTAGAATAGAATACAGTGAAATACCAACTAAAAGGTTATAATCGTGCATTAGTTTTCTCTATCATTATTAAGTTTTATCATTAATTTTGGAGTGTTACCGTGAATATGTTTTATTGTGTGCATTAAATAAGGAATAAAGAAATTAAATATAAAAGTACAGACCCTCAATTGTAGTAGAATCAGTTTCTCTGGTCTTAAAGATGTCTGTTGTTTATGATGACTGTTTATGGCGACATTCGTTAAACAGATCTGTTATATATTTTACATGATGTAAGTAAGTGTTTGTAAGAACGTAGCAAGAAAAAATAATAGCAAAATACCACATGATAAGAGAGCAAATAAATAACCAGCCAAGTAATATAAAATTCAAACGCATAATCTTTATAATATTGGAGTAAACAAAGTGCATTTCAAATTATAGATGTAAGGCACAATATTTCTTATTTCAACTATTGTGAAATCATTTATAACTCCCCTGATACAACGACGTTCCTATATATAGCAAGATATCCATGAAAGGCTTAATTTAAAGCAAATGAAATAGATTTTATCATCTAGAAGGGAACAAAAGATGTTCATATATGTTCATTGTACAAAATTATGAGATGCACACCATTACTGATAGCACAACAACAAATAAGACCAAACCACACCTAAGCTCTTGAACTTGATAATTGAATTACTATTGTAAAAGAGGGAAAGATTTAAACAAAATTCTTTTGAACTTCCTCTATTCATATATGGGTTTTCCATCATAATCAATTTTTTGGATTTTATCATTTTAACCTTATACTGTTGTGGGTTTATCTTGAAGTTTCTTCACCTCATTGCACTGACGTTGAGAAATGATTTTCACTAGTAGTATGAAGTTAAGGATCTGTAACTACTTATATCACTCCCCGAGCCTACACTGTGGACGTGGCCAGCACTTGAGAACTATTTCTGGTCCCCAAGTGAAACTTCCACTTGCCTACTTAGCGGAAGACTTAACTCAAGAAATAAGGAGCTTTGAACTATAGATGTAAGGCACAATATTTCTTATCTGAACTATTCTGAAATAACAACTCCCCCGACATAGCGACGTTCATATATATAGCAAAATATCCATGAAAGGCTTAATTTAAAGCAAATGAAACAGATTTTATCATCTACAATGGAACAAAAGATGTTCATATATGTTCATTGTACAGAATTATGAGATTCACACCACTACCGATAGCATAACAATACATTAGACCAAACCACACCTAAGCTCTTTGTAACACCTCAAAAATCAGACTTGGACTATTCAGCAAAAAAATGTGAATCATGGAGTAGCCTCAGGTGGTGGACCATGGAGCCCTTCACGGGCCGTTGAGCCCCACACGAGCTGTGGGAAGGCTCGTGGATGTGAGGCAGAGCCACAATGGCTAAGGAATCAAATACAGAGTCGTCCACAGTCCGTGGTCTTGATGACGGGTCGTGGATGGGTCTTTCGTCCTGAGCCAGCAGACCCCTAGCCCAAGTGAAGAACCACGTTGGCCTTCACACGGTCTGTGGTATGGCTCGTAGATAGGCCTCCCAGAACCAGTGAACCCTGGCCAAGAACCATAACCCACTTGACAGGCCGTGTTCCCGTTGACGGTCTGGCAGTGGCTCCGTAGAAGGGTTCCGTCAGCTTTTAAGTCAGGGTTGTTTTGGTCTTTTCCCCTATGCTTTGGGCATTTAAACTACGTAGTTTAATACCTAAACTATGTTGTTTTACTCAGTTTAAGCCTAATAATTTAGTCAGAATCTACCTAAAACCTTTATTCTCCAAAAATCATCTGAATTAGAGCAAAAAGCAGAGGAAAGTCGACCAGTCCTCTCAAGAATGCACAAAAGATTTTCTTCAAGTTCCAGATTCAAAATCAAAGGATCTCACCTTAGATTACATCACCAGGTATGTGATATTTCACTAGTGGGTTCCTTTCATCCACTTGGTCCCTAGAATTTAGTCAGATCCTTGATTCCCTATATCTTATTTAGACCTAGGGGTTCTAAAACCTTGTATAATTGTTGAGATTTCGCTATTGTAGTATCCTAAATCGAATTAACTTGTTTCTTGGAAAGTTTGCTTAGTTCCCTATATGAAACTCAGAACCCTAGTTTGTGTAAACTATGTTAGTTCATGAATTATACTTGCTAGGTCAGTTAAATAGATAATCATGCTTTGAATGTCCCATTATCAGTATATAAATGTTGCATTCTCAGTTAGCATGTCAGTATTTTGAGCTATTCACTATTTCAGTTACATTTCAGTCATATACATTTTCAGTTGGGAGTAGACTTAGAACCGAGTTAGACTAGGGTTTAGTGTACCCTTATAGTCTCAGAACTATGTGCCCGCATAGGAGTATAAGTCCCCTCTATTGGGCATCAAATTTAGTGATCATGCCAGCCATGCCTTTATACCCCTGGCAAGGTATATTGGGTCCTCTCGATGGGGCATATACATCGAATTCCACATTTATCTCACATTGTTTTACGACGGTTAATAGCAGCTCCCACAGTCAGACTCCTAGTGCATTTGACCGAGTTTTTTAGTATATACCTCAGTATTCAGTCAGCATGTCATGTTCATGATTAGCACTTGGTTATTGCATTCAGTTTAGTTTTTCAATATGTTTCAGTATTTACATTCTTGCTCAGTTTATGTCATTGCTCAGTTATGCTTTGTTCAACTAGTATATATTTTTGTTCAGCTTAGTATCTATATCCTTCATGCCGAGTACATTCCAAGTACTAACGCATACTCTATACTACATCCTTTCATGATGTAGGTTTAGGTACTCAGCATCCAGATCACACTTAGATCGATTATCCATCCGCATTCAACAGCTTCAGTAGTGAATGCTCATACATCGAGGACAATAGACATGCTTTTTATTTTTAGTGTTTTATTCAGTTTTTAGTTTTGTTAGAGTTAGCTGGGGGCATGTCCTAGCAACACAACTCAGTTAAAGGCTTTTCAGATGTAGTAATAGAATCAGCTCGAATTATTTAGTTTATCTCTCAGTTGTTATTAAACTCTTAGTATGATTTATAGATTCAGACTAGTTGGGCTTTCTCCCATTTCCAGTTATTTATTGATTTGGCTTCCTTATAGTTCATGTTTTATTCAGTTATTCTCAATATACTTGAGATATGCCAGACACAGGGTTAACTTGGCGTCACTCGTGGTCCTAGGTCCCGTGTTACGTCAAGGGGGTAGCCTCGGGGCATGACAAACTTGGTATCAGAGCATTAGGTGTAAGAGTCTTAGGATGTCTGAAAGCCGCAATAAGTAGAGTCTCTTTCATAGGTGTCAAGTGCACCATATCTATTAGAGGAATGCAATGCAGTATTTTAAGGAAAAACTTCACATTCCTTGTTATTATTATCATGTGTGGGTATGATCCAACTTCTATTTTCTAATCCGTTGTTATGTGTTTTAGATCATGCATCCTTGTATAGCGTACGCACGGAATGTGAATGCACATAATGCTAACGCAGTTCCTCCAGTCCTAAACCATGAGGTTATGAATGCAGAATTTCAGAATGTGAACCAGCTCTTGGCTCAGAGTGTAGCCAACTAGAACAATCAGCATGTCCTAGTTCCTACTAACACAAATGGTGGATCAGCGGTAGCTAGGGTTCGATACTTTGTTCAGATGAATCTGCCTGAGTTTCTAGGGTCGTAGGTTGGTGAGGACCCACAGAACTTCATTGATAAGGTTAAAAAAATTCTTGGAGTAATGCAAGTGACTGGTATAGAGAGCATTGAGTTAACATCCTATCAACTCAAAGATGTAGCTCACATTTGGTTCACAGTGGAAGGAAAACTGAGGTGAAAATGCAGCTCATGTGACATGGGATTGTTTTACTTGAGCTTTTCTGAACAGGTTCTTCCCAAGGAATTTAAGAGAAGCTAAGGCGCAAGAGTTTATGAACTTGAAGCAGGGTTCAATGTCAGTCCAAGAATATGGATTGAAGTTCACTCAGTTCTCCAAGTACGCTCCACATATGGTTGCTGATTCGAGGGCACTAATGAGCAAGTTCTTGTTAGGGGTATCCGATTTGGTGAAGACCGAGTGCAGGAATGTTATGCTGTTAGGGGATATGAATATCTCTAGGTATATGATGTATGCTCAACATGTTGATGAAGATAATCTTAGGGAAATGGCTAAGGACAACAAGAAGGCTAGACCAGGGAATTATAAATACTCTCAGCATAAATCGGGTGGTGGAAATCGCTCATAGTTTTAGTAGAGGTCTACAGCCCCAGCACCTTCATCAGCTAGTGCCCCATCCCCAGGTTTCGATAGGATCAGAAAGGTGGGGCATCGAGATCTAAGTCTTAATGGAGTAATTCAGGTAACAGGAGTTTCCCAACTTGCCCAAAGTGTGGTAAGAACTATCCGAGCGAGTGTCTTGCAGGAAAGGAAGGGTGTTTTTGGTGTGGTTAGTCTGGCCATAGGTTGAAAGATTGACCTTCTGCTAGGCAGGGGAAAGGAGGTAACAACAATAAGGCTCGGTTTACAACTCCAGCATCACTAATAGGTCGCCCAACTCAGTATGGTGCTTCATCTGGTACAGGTGGTGGTCAGCGCTAGAACAAATTGTATGCTCTCTAGGCTCACTAGGATGATTTGACGTATTCGGGTGCTTCATCCAATACTAAGCGTCCACGGTTGTTCAGTAGTAATATAACCCAACTAGTGAGTTGGGGTCGAGTCCCAAGGGAGTAGTTTGTAATTGAGAATTAATAGAAAAGAAAAAATGTGTTCAAGTTAATCATAGCTATAGACATTTACGAAGAAAAACATGATAAATTAAAGGGTGACACAAGTGTCAATTATTAAAGGGGGTTATGTAAGTAATTATCAACTAAAATGACAGCTAAAACGACAATGCAAATATGGAGACGGGATTCTTGGGATGTGATAGGTATATGGGCTAAAATACACAATCGGGTAAATGCTATTGATAGTAACTCGCTGCAAATTGGTAACTAGACTAGACTTTAGTGTGGGTAAATTTTCTCTCGAACAATTTACCCCGAATCAAATTGGTTTCTCTCAAACACAGATAAGTGGCAATGAAGCACAACCTTCACATTTGTCACGACCCGAGAGTACCCCCAAGTCGTAACACGACGTACTTGACCCTAAAGGGGTCTCATACAAGCCATCTAGCATCATCATAACATAAGACATAGAAATAATGCAGAAAATTTAAAACTTTTACAATAGAAGTTCAATTTCATTTTTTCCATATAAGAAATCATAGGAATCTAGATATTTGTCTCGTACACCATCTAAACCAAAGAATACAAATTTTGGGACTTAGCCCTTATGCATCAATAGAAAGTCTCAATATACGAGATACAACATGACTAAGAAAATAGGAAATCCCGTCCTCGAACTTGAGAACTCACCAACTACTTAGAGATAGCAATCCAAGTCTTCTTCGAATGAGAGTGAAGTCACCTAGCCGGAACCTACACTCATTAAGTAGTAGAAGGAAGAAGGAGTTAGCAAATAATATGTACTAAGTATGGAAACAGGCATAAAATCCTTAAACATGATAAAACGGACAATTTAGTGAAAAGGATGCATTTATTGAGTTTGGAAACCAACATGTATATCCAATGTGCAACACAAGCCACAATCACACTTATAATCATTTCAAAATAATATGAACACCTTGGCAACCCCAAGGAATCACTTGTGCAATGTATGGTTGGCATCCCATAATACCACCCTTACTAAATACCCCTTTGAAGCTACCATGGTCACGTACAACATCTTCAAACCTCATTAATATCATTGGTCACAATTAAGGAAATAGTCATGCATAATACTTTGAATATAAGGAAAGTCATTGACATCAACTAACCATTCAATACGCATGCACACATTGAATCTCATCATAATGCAAAGGAACCATACTACAACACCTTACGAAACCCACTTGTGCAATATGGGAGTGAAGTCCCATACCCCCACTCCTAGTAAGAAAATTCACCAAGAAGTTATATCATGATTTGTGCCTCATTCATTATCTTCATTATTTAGGGAAAGGTAGCCATAACTGACATAGACCATGTGAGCTACATGGAATCCGGTGTCATGTAACCCCACACGGAGAAAGGTGTTCTACTTGCCTAAGGTAGAACTAAAATGTCTAGCTATAAGGTGGATCCACTAGCGAAGGTCCTATGTTGGCACATAGTTCTAGGATAGGGAGATTGCTTCTAGAAACCCGCCCTATGTCATTGGCGGAGGGGCTTCCATCTCATGAGTTCCCTTACGGATGACCCTCGACATTGCATTGATGGGAGGGCCTTTACCTCATTGTCCATATCCATTCGGTGCTAAGCAATATTTCCCAAATTATACGTCATTAGTCTTTGAACTGTATTTACATGTGTGAAGGATGTACTCTACCCCTCAATCAATACAATTCATAAAATAGCTCAAGGATTCATTAAAGGTGAGAATGTACTTTCAACTTTAGAATCATAATTAGTATGTGAGGATAACTTTCACACCAAGATCATGTGTTCTCTTGATATAGACTTTCAATCAACACAATAGGATCAACATGGTTTATGTACAATTCATGCATAATAATGTGTAAAGGTGCATAGGAGAGCTATACTTTCAATTAACACCATTTGATTACATCATAATCATGTTTATGCACGAAGTATATGTGTGTGTGTAATGTCCTTGCAACAACCCAACAACAGATCCACTAAAAATTCTTCTTGAGGGAGGTGAGGAATCGCTCGTCTTATGGTACGATCTTATTTATGCTGGCTTCATAGTTTATGGGGGTTGTGAGTTGTCTGAACTCTCCCTCATATCGGTATTCAATACTTCTTCCAAAATATATATTTGTATGCTCATGTAAAATACTCACTGGGTTGACATAATTAGTTAAAAGGGCCTCTTTTAGAGGTAACTTAACTGTGTCCAATCTTTCTGAAAACTCTTTATACTTTTCTGAAAGTAGTACTTTGTTTTCAATGTGAAAAAAATAATATCTTCTTTAAGGGTTAACTGAACTTCTCTTTATCTGACTAAATTGCTTTCTAAAATTGTTTATTCTCTTCTTAAAAAATAGTAGTTCTTTTCTCAATGTGAAAATAATACATTTGGAACCAATTGTGTTCCCTTAAACTCTTCTCAAAAGATACCTTAAAATTACTCTTGAACTCACTGTAAAAATCCAAAACCAATGCATATAAATAAATGCACAAAAGATTTAAATAAAAAATATCATAAACTAGGGTTCATGTGAAATATAAGCATGAACAATAACTCAAGGATATCAGTGCACATAATATTTTAATCTCATCTTATAAGAATTTAGAATTCATAAAAAGAACATAACTCATATCAATTATTTCATAAAACTCAAGGTAGAGCCCTAGATTCAACTTGCTACTAACTGATTTGAGATGTAGGGTGTGAGGACGAACTAGTCCAACACTATGAATGACCTTACATACCTTATTCGCTCCAAATTCTTTAGAAAGGTGAGGTATTTGGATGAAAAGATTACAAGAATTTGTTTCTTGAACCTTAGAGATGAGTTCTTGATGATCTTTCTTGAAAAATCAATGAATTCCATGCGTAGGAGATATTAATTCATGTTAAGATGAAGGAATTATGAAGTTCTATGGTAAAATCTTATCTTGATGGATGAACCTTGGAGGAAAGTTTCATGAAAACTTCTCTTTCTAGGGTAAATTTATGAACTAAGGAGGTGAACTACTGTAACACCCCAGAATTTTTTTGGGCTTAGACTCGAACCATCCTTCATTGTGAGTAGGATTTATGAGGAATTTGAAATTTTCCTAAGTGTTAAGGTCACTATATGTAGCACCTTGAGTTTCAAAAAGAACTAGAGAGAATTCATTCAAGTCATTCCTAAGTTTCTTGAAGTTTTGGGTCAACTTCAAATGACCATAGATCTTAGTACAAGATGAGTTATATGGGCTACAACATAAATAGTAGAAGGTATTTGAATTATCATTCCAACGCCACCGAGCTTGCTAAATTTTGAGCTCTGAGTAAAATGTTATGAATGATTTACTAACAACGCTCAAACCTGGTAGTAGCTCCGCGATGGCTGCGCGTTAGAGAGCCAATACAGACCTCACTGCCTGGTGAAAAAGTATTCCTACTCCCAGCTCATTTTATTTATTTCTTAAAGGGTATTTTGGTCCCAAAAACCCTTAGGAGGTCATCTAAATTGCCCTGAACGTGTAGAAAAATCATTTTTCATAAATCAAACAGTCTCATCCAGTCCAAAAAAATTCTACGCTCAAGGAATTCAAGAAATGCTAAGTCTAGGGTTCTTCTTCCAAGATTTTCCTTCAAGTTCTTCAGGAAAATGGTTCTTACATGTATGTAAGCTTCCATAGTGTAACAACCCGTAATACGCATATGCTTGTTATATTCTTGTGATAACATAGCCTTATAGTATAGGTGAGGGACTGTGATTCTTATATGATTAGTGTTGGTTTAAACTAGCTCGGAAGGTGATGTGATGCCTTGCACGTTTCAGCACGTGTACTGCAAGTTAACTCCAACGGGAGTATTTAAAGAGATAGTAAGGTGGTTATTGAGCTTAAAGCTGAAAGTTAAGTGCTAAGTGAAAGAAAAAGGGATTAATATTTAGAAAATGGAATAAAATAAGTGAGTTACTTGCTTGAATTAACTAAGCTAATAGGTGACAAGTAGGTGCATCACCTACTTTGACTTATTGACCAGTCCAAAGGACCAAGTAGGTGCATCACCTACTTAAGCTATATTGATCTAGTTTAAAAGGCCAAGGTTTATGGATCAGATTTGGGCCTATGCTTATGGACTCACTTGAGGCCCAAACTAAGTCAAATAAAAGGAAAATGAAATTTAAGCCCAACAGCCAAATCTGTCAAGGCCCAATATTTAAGCCCAAGTGAAAGCAAGTAAGTGCATCACCTAGTTTAACCTGTTGAGCTGCTTGATGTACATAAGCATGTGCATCACCTACTTGACCAATTAGTGGCTGAAAATGAAGCTTTCTAGAGGATATTCTTAAAAGTGAAGAAAGCTCAATATAAAGATATATTGCCTGCTATTCTCACTTATTTTAACACACATTATTGAGGATTAACTCCTGCTCTTTCTCTCTCTTTTCTCTTAAGGATTAAACAGCAGCCTTAAAGTTCTTCTAGGGTTCTTGAAGAAACCCTCATCTCTGCAAGACAAGGTAAGTGAAAACACTTATGGATTTAGCTTAATTCTCCCATAGATGATTAGGAAAACATGTTATTCATGCTCAAGTATATGTATAAAGGCATAATATTTCCAGAAGCTACTGCTCACTCCCTTGGTTATTAAGATACTTTTCTCTTCTTCTTTGGTTTAAGTGTGAAGGGAAGTTGAAGTTCTTGAAGATTCCAAGTTATAACAAGAAGTTGCAGAAATTAAGGTAAGGTGACTGCTCCATTTTCTTCCTCCTTATGTATGAGTTTGAGTGAGGAATTATGGGTGTGCTGTCATAAAGAACTCAAGGGAGTGATGAGTTCAATAATTGGTTGTGATAAAGAATATTTGAAGTTGTTTTATGTGTATTGTTGTTGGTGCTGTTTGGGTAATCTTGGAAAAGGATATATAATGTATGTATTGGGCAGAAAAGGAGGGTCTGGTGATACACATTATTTTGAGGGCTGTATGGGTTCATTATCCATCAAAGTTAGCTACTATTTTACGAGGCTCACGATGTGATAGCTACTAATTTAAATTTATCATGACTTATATTGTAGATTAAAAGCTGAAAGGGGAGGCTGAATCGTGATAGGTGTATTGATCAGAAGATAAGGTATGTAAGGCTATTCGATTCAATATTGTTCGGCATGAAATCTGATACTTGAGATTAATATCAATAAGTGAATTTCCTAAGTTATATTCCTAGTAAAGGAAACATAGTGGCAGCGTATGATCTCCAAATAGCTAATAATATTTCCCCCTCTCCTTAGTGTATTGAATTACTTCATTATATGTTCATTACTCTATAGTTGTGTAATTATCCTCTTATGTGCTAGTATAGAAATGGTATTTGCAAAAGCAAGTTTGGTGAATCCTCTTCTTAGTTAGTTGAAGTCAATTGTGTCATTTAAGCTCACAAGTAATGCATTGATGCTACATAGCTCCTTATGTCATTGATACTACCTTGAAGTATTGTTTTCATGTCTTCTACTACTGGTCCATAGTTCCAAATATAAAAAATGATTATGACCACCAAAACAACAATCTCAAAGATTAAAGAATTTAAGTAAAGCAATTTGTATAATTAAGGGTGGCAGCTCAGGGGTGAAAACCTAGCATGGGCCGATCACAATTGGTATAGAAGGGTGGCAGCTCAGGGGCGAAAGCCTAGCATGGGCCGATCCCAATTTGTGTAATTAGGAGGACTGCATCCCAATGGTTAAAAGGCCTAGCATAGGTCATCTTCTTCTACCACTGATCAGCTGGTCATTCATCTAACATGCATTATAAAGATCATAACACACAGAAAGGTAAAGAGAAGAATGTAATATACATGATCCCACAAGAGTTAACAAAGGTGGTCTTATGTTCTGCTTTATGCACACATATATTGATACTTGGTTTCATTCAAACTCTTATTTTATATATGTTATTGCCTTACATATTCAGTACATTCTCTCGTACTGATGTCCCTCGCGGGGGATGCTACATTTCATGCTGCAGGCATAGGCTCTTCAGCTAGTAGACTGCTCGATAGGAGCACACGACACTCAGGTACTTTTGGTGAGCTCCAGATTGATTCGGAGCTTTACTAAGTCCTTGGTAGATTTGTTTTGGTATTGTATCATAGTTAAGAGTAAGGTGGGGTCTATCCCGACCTTCTCTAAGGTTTTCTATCTTTTAGAGGCTTTGTAGACTTATGTTTATGGTTCAATTGCGTCTTAACAAGTTGTGGCCTTAACGGCCAAGTCTTGTATTTAAGTTTTGGGTCTACTTATGTTGGTTCGTAGCGCTGCATCCTACGTGAACTTGTCACAAGATTGTCATAGTTATATACATAGTAAGCACATGTTACATGTTGGTTTTCTCGGGCCTTTGGGGCATCGGATGCCTGTCCGTCTTAATGGGATTTGAGACGTGACACATAGTGTTGGATAATGTTCACCCACACGCCAATCATATTAATATCAACATTAAATTCATTCTAGAAAGTTCAAGGTTTGATATTCTTGAAATTGACTTTCGTTCTTGAGTTTAGATGAGACTGATTAGTTCTTGGTAAAGCGTGTTGGTTTTAGAGTTGTGTTTGATTAGATTCTTGTGTACATATATTGGGTATCTGAATCTAAAGAGAAACTAAGAAAAGGAATCGAATTTAGGGGAATTGGGGTTAGAAAATGAAGAAGGAAAAAGTTGGGAAGAATATGGCACTCCACTCCAGTCGCGGACCTCCCCTCCCCCTCCCCCAAGCCCAGAATTTTCTCTACATCGCGGAGAGGTCATGGACCCCTCTGCCTCAAAATTTATTTCGCGACCAAATAATAAAATGCATCTCCTCATCACGGACTTGCTCCCAGACAGTGATTTCTTGATCGTTTCTCATGTTTAACTATCTAAAACACTTTTAAATTATCGTGATATCTTTCCTACCACAAATCATTACCTTGAATTCATAATTCAAATTCAAGGTAGAGTTGAGAGTTAAGTCTTGAAAGTTCTTTCAAGTCTTTTAAGAAAGTCTCTTTGAATCTTTTGAGGAGTCTTCTACAAATTCAAATAACTTGTTTCAAGACTCGAGCAAGTGAGCATAAAAATGAGGAGAATGTAGTCATGAGTCTACTTTATCATCACGAGGTCCTTCACATCATAAATCCTAAATCTTGAATTCATAATTCAAATCAAGAGAGAGTTAATAGTAGAGTTCAAGAAAGTCTTTGAGTTCAATTGTGATTCCTTTGAGATCCAACTATTTTGAACACATCACTATCTGATTCTTAAGAGTTGACTTGGTTTCTCATCTTATAATATCTCCCTTAAGTATGAAGTTAGTACTTTAAAGCTATGGATCTATTCCATTTTCTAAACTAGTCTATATTTGATTTACTCTAATACTCGGGAAAATACTTATCTCGTTTCTACAAAACTCTCCATGTGCAATACTAAGATTCCATTCTAGGACTTCTTTCTAAATTGCTTCTCTTAACGCCTTTCTGCTCATATACATGTCTTTCTATAATTGTTACCCATATTGACTTATAAAACCAATTAATCTAATAGTCTCACTTCTCCTTCATAGCACACTAATATTGTCACGACCCAGAGGTACCCCCTAGATGCAATATGGGTTATAGAACCCCGAAGGACTCCATACAATCCACTTAGCTCTCATAACATAAGAAATAGAATAATAAGAGAAAAACAATCGTCCAAGTCCAAAGCATTTTATAAACGAAAAGCGGAAGTCTAATACACTTGTCTCATCATAGCCATCTAATAAAATATAATGAAATTGGGCCTAGCCCATACATCATGTTCAAAAGAGAAAATACATGAAAGAAAGTGAAACAATAAAACTCTGTACTCAAAGCATGAGGACTCACCAAAGCTCGAAAGTATATCAAGTCAACCTCTAGCCACGAAACTAATGACGCTGACAATCAGACCCTAAATTTAGGGAATGTAGGCAAGAGTATGTGTTAGTACAAAACAATGTACCAAGTGTGATAGCCTTGCATAAAACGTTTAAATCATGCTAAAAAGTGACATTTCATTTCATGACATGCAATTAACCAAGCTAAAACATGATATAAAATTGTTAGGAAACATAAGTCAAAAACATGGTCAATGCAGGCTAACTTCATCTTTAAAACCTTTGAACTCATATGCGATACTTCTTGAAGTATCCTTAGTTCATTATTACTTGTGAGGAATCAGCCTTAACCGACATAGAGACCATGTGAGCAATAACATGATTCCCCGATGTCTCCCACACCGAAAAGGGTTGTCCTACTTGCCAAGGTAGAACCATGAACTTCTAGCGTAAGTGGATCCATTAACTAATCAACCTATAAGGGCACATAGTTAACTAGCGTAAGTGGATCCATTAACTAATCAACCTATAAGGGCACATAGTTAAGGGACAAGGAGATTGCTACTAGAAACCCAACCTCTACTAACGGGGGAGCTTCCATCTCATGATATTGCTTTTAGAAACCCGACCTCTACTATGGGAGAGCTTCCATCCCATCATCAATATCCACTCGATGCTAAGCATAAATCCCACAGAATAATAATTTGTTACTTGACTTCATTATTCATAGAAAGGTGCCCTTGGACAACCAAACCAAGCTAGTTCATTAGGATAGCTTTTACTCTTTGATTCAATTTGGTAAGAAAGCCTTTCCACCTAAGAATCCTTTGTATGTGAGAAAACCTTACACATCATGCTAGTATGTGTTTATGAGAATATCCTTTCACAACACAACGTCATCATTGTTACTTTACTCTCAAAGTACCCCTAAAACATTAGCATAGATTTCATAAGAAAATGCATAAGTCCATAATTTACCTCTTGAGGTTCAAAACCCACTTTCAATAATCAACACTTAGAAAACATGGGTTAGATATGGTTTTCATCATAAACACATGTAAATCTTGTAATACATGTTCAATTTCATAAGACTCTTCCTTGAAGATCAAAACCCCACATCATATGAATCATAACTTGAAAACATGGGGATTACATGGGTTCATGGGGAAATCATCATAAAATAATCATATTTAATCAATTCATGCATAAGAGATTATAATTAATGCTCAATTGGGGAATTCTACCTTTTTAAATAGAAGGATTGTGGAACTCCTTGAATGGAAGGAATCCATGGATGAAAACTATCATACCTTGAATCCAAAAGCTAGCCTAGCCTTTAATGGAGGAATTGAGACCTTGGCTTTAAAACCTAGGTTGAATCTTTTTCTTTTTCAAGTTTCTGGAGAGAAATATTTGGAAGAGTGAAGTGAATCGGTTAATTTGGGGGTTGAAAAAGCTTATAGAGGGGTCTTAGTGAAGGGTAAAACGACGTAGTATAGTAACTAATTAATTAGGAAAAGGCTCAACTACCCCTAACAATAACTGTCTACTATCACCGACCTACCAACCACAGTCCCCAGTCAACGAACTGTGGTCTGACCTACGGTCCGTCCTGGTGGACAGTCATTGGTAGTTAGAAACTAGGATCTTAGGGCTTTGAACCATGGGCCCCCAAACATGTATCATGGTCTGACCAACTGTCGGTTGGTCAGGCTGTGGTTTTTGAACCTTAGACTACTGGAAGGCAGCCCAACCACGGACCATAGGTGTGGTCCCTTCCACAAGCCGTGGGTGGCCGGCGTGGGTTGCACCTGCAATTTCCTAGAATTGGTTTCCTTTCCTTTCTTTTTTTCGGATACGGGGTGTTACATATACCGTCCTTCCAAGTTCATGTCTACCTAATTGGAGGAAACTTGAACTTTGTTTAAGAGACTCATCATTGACTATATATGATCTCTCCACCCAAACTCTTAAGAGTAATAAATAATGCTTACATGAGCCTACTCCATATGGATAACTCTTATATACTATCTAGGCACAAAAAGAAAATCATAAATTTAATTAAAACCTCGTCTAACTACATACTATCTCAGGTACACTTCTTAATGCTCTTGATATTCTAATGACTGAGCCACACTTTATTTCTCTAATCTTAGGGTCATAATTCCACACTTGTACCACTCACATTTATCAAAAAGTAACACCTTAATTCCTCATCTACTATATGTCAAATCTACCAGATTAAATCTCAAAACTTACATCATCACCCTCATGTTGCCAACCATTTTCTTTATCATGACACTCGCCTCAATTTCAAGCTTTGTGTCTAGTACTAAACATGGACAACAACCATTTCTCATATATTACACTAACCTACAACTAGTAGATAAAAACAATAAAACACTAGACTCCTAAAACCTCATGACAAAATAGTGGATTCTTGCCTTATAGTCTATCTAATTACAACCTATCAACATATTCTCTTCCACAACCTAAATACTATTTACCAACACATTATACAAGATTTCCTAATTGGTTGTATATCCCTCTTAATATGATGGGCTCTAGCTCCCTTCAACAATCATAAGCCTAACTCGGATCTATCACCTCATGAATACTCTTCTCTTCTATTCAACA
>JAJONQ010053776.1:0-18656 GCA_036250385.1 Solanum microdontum
GGTTACAATGACTTGCAAGTCTTGGTATGACGATTCCAATGGGAATGTGCCTTATTCGGATAACTCTTAATAAATAGAAACTTGTAAAGGTTTTAATGGGGCTTAAAGCGAGTTTGATAATATCATTGGGAAGGTGTAAATTCCTCGGGACTCATCACCCGAAACAACATTTGCCGATGTAAGAGGTCCCTGACCTAAAATATGAATGGTCATTGTAGGTTGTTAATCAGAGCAATCTCTACAGTCTTTTCTTATGGAGAGTTTGGTTCGTCAGATTCTTATATTTCTCAAATTCATGCGGTATACATGATTTTGGGGCCCTCAGTTGGGCCGAGGCCAGACCCATATAGCGTGTGGGTCACATCATGTCGGTGAACACTACCTTACTCAAGATTAATAATTTTTGAAAGGTCTATGTCCAAATGCTTTGGATATGCACTTACGGTTTTATCTTTCTTTTTATCGTTATATCATATATATGTATATTATTTATCATTTTCCCCTAGATCGCATGCAAGTACTCGTCGTACTGACCGTCTTCGGATGCTACATCATTACATGATGTAGGATCAAGGACACAAGTTTGTGGTTCAAGACAACAGTAGATCATTGAGGGATAACAACTAACATTGTGGTGAGATTTTCATTTTTCGGAAAGTGAAATTTTCTTTATCTATCTTTCATTTGGTTTTCATTGTATGTTGGGGTTCATGTCCCGATGTAGACATTGTTACTCTATTAGTAGTGGTTTTGTAGACCTATGTTTAGTTGGATTTTTGATTTTCTAATAAAGAGTCGAATTGTTTTTCCTTTTTTTGAATTTTCTTGCAGATTAATTAGAAGGGGCCTTACTTTCGACATCGGTATTTAAATTGGCATTTGTATTGGATTATTCGGGTTAAACAGGTTGATTGGTGCTCTTGGGCCTAAGGGGTTTCCGAGTGTTATGTCGCGTCTAGGGTGGGGTCTCGGAGAGTGACAAACTTTGTATCAGAGCCTAAGGTTCAAGTGTCTAGGGTGTCTACGAAATTGTGTTGAGTATAGTCCTTTTTATGAGTGTGTAGCATGCCAGACTTATAACGAGGCTATGATACATTTAGGAAATGTTTCTCATTCTTTCATACTCCTGATCGTGTAACAATGTCGTCCGTAATAAACTTATCTATACTTCGGGCTTTAGAGCTCATTTGGATTGGCTTAAAAAAGTAGTTTTTAAGTCAAAAATAAAAAGTCAAACTGAAATGTTTTTTTAGTCAAAATATAAAAAGTAGGGGTAGACATACTTTTGGTTTTTGACTTATTTCAAGTCATTTTAACTTATTTTAAGTCATTTTTGACTTATTTTAAGTTTTTTTTTTATATTTACCAAACACTTCCAGAAGTCAAAACCCGACTTAAAAGAGGTTTGACAAACATTTAAGTCAATCCAAACACCCTCTTACTCTAATTTCATTGGCTATGCCTTAATTTTCGAGGTGACAGCCATGTTTATAACTTCTATTTCTAACGGTGTGATTCTTTCAGATTTAGTCATCAAAAAATATGAATTTTGCACTAGGACTTAAAGAGGAGTTCATTAGTGCATCAAACTTTATTGGTTAAAGTATATAAACTTATTTTCAGGAATCGTGCGTTTGAGCTAAGGTAGGACAGGTGTCCAAGTGCTCTCATCATTTTGTTTAGATGCTGACTTAAGGGAATATATACGTGTATCTGAATATGTAGATGCTGGCTTAAGGGAATATGTACGTGTATCTGAATTATTTCCACCCGAGATAAAGTACAAATTAAGGTGTTGTGACCATGAGCTATGAGATGATCCCAGAACTAGTGTGGGGTCATAAGTTAGAAGTCCAAGAGTAGGGGTAGAAATTGATCGAAAAAAATAGTGAGAGTATTATACCCATTAATTGAGTGATGAAGGTGGTACATCTTTATAGTATTGGTTAAGTTCTGGCAAGATAAGAAAAAATTGCGGTAGTCCTTAGAAAAGGATGGTTAGTTAAGATGTTTTTTAAAGTTATTGTCATGCTCCAAGCCTACACCATGAACGTGGCCAGCACTCAAGAATTATTGATGGTCCCCAAGCGAACCATTGGCCTAGCTGACTACTTAGTAGAAGACTGACTCAAGCATTTAAAGCTTTAAAAAGGAAGTAAATCATTAAAATTGTAAAATGATCAACTCATACTGTCTGAAAAATACTTAATTTAATAATAATAGCTTGCAAAACATCTCAAGGGAAAAGAAAGTACTGAGAGACTCCTCAACTTTATTTATCTATGAAGTCGCTATAGTTCAACATGGATGTCGGAACAAGATCCACGAAACCCTAAAATGACTAAACTGAAACAAAAAATGGAGTCCTCTAAATAGAAAGGAGGCTCTCCAAAAGCTAACTAGAGAGCAAAGTGATCTCAACGAAGCACCTTTTAAAGATCTTGAACACATGTATCTGCATCATAAAAAGATGCAGGTCGAATGACATTAGTACATTGAATGCACGAGCATGTAATAGAGTTGAATGAATAAATAACTGAATTGATAAGGCTGAAGAACTACTCACCTGAACTCATCTCAACTCAACTTAAAGCATAGTAAAAGATTGAATGTTAAAAGCTTTACAAGTAAAGAGGCTAACTCAAGGATATATAATAAAATACTTTTTAAACTATTAGGGAGATTCTCTAACCAAAACTCATCACTATGAAAAACGTGATGATACAACGTCTCGCCTACGCTGTCAGAACTGTCATATACCCTGTTGGTATATAGGACACCTCAATTAAGTGGATCTACTATAGCTCTGCACAAAAGTAATAAGGAGTTGCCTAAAAAGTACGATCCTTTACCCATGTTGGCTACATGATTTATGAGGAATGTGAGTTGTCTGAACTCATCCCCATATCGGTGCTCAATACTATTCCCAATAAATATATATACGCATGCTCAAGTAGAAATACTCTCTCTTTGTTTTCAGGTAATTACTAAAAAGATCCTCTTTAAAGGCAGTGTCTCCATGAACTCTAGAAACTCTTCTAACTCTTTATGAAAATCAAAGTTCTCTTCTCAGTGTAAAATGATACATTTGGGAATCAATTAATTCCCTTATACTTTACTCAAAATCACTCTTTAAAATCTACTTGAAACTCGTTTTTACTTTCTCAAAAATCAATCTAAGATAGAAGAGTTTGTTTAAAAGATTCTCACTAATAACTTAATAATATGGTTCATGTTGAAAAATAGACATGAACAATCAACTCAAAATTATCAATGCAAGATGTAGCAACTCAAAAATCAGGAATAGAATTCATAACTCAACATCAAAACTCATCTCAAGAATTATTAAAACTCAGAACATAACACTAGATTATTATTTACTGAGAGGAAATAGATGTGGGGCCTGAGGACAAACTCAGTCTATCACTATGATAGCCTTACATACCTGGGAAGAACAAAGTTCTTAGCAAAGTCGATGAAATTCGAAGAACGCTAGAAAACCCTAGATTTTCTCCTCTTGAATATTTTCTCTAAGTCATTGAAGTGTTAAAGAATGTTTTATCACTATTTAGACCCTTCATTAGGTGAAAAGGATCGTGCTTTAGGCTTAGAGGGGGTGTGAAAAGACTAAACTACCCTTCTTAAAAACTGACGAAGAACCTTTTACGGGTCCATCTACGGTTCGTGGTTTGTTCTATAGAACGTAGATCTTATCCGTGGAATTTATATTGAATTTTAAGGCTCAAAATTTCATTCTATGGTCCAATCTACGACCCGTATAAGTTTGTACAGGCAGTAAATCCAATTCGTAAACTTTATACAATTTTTGTTCTCAAAAGTCCATTCTACGGTTCCAAACTATGTCCCGTAGAAGTTCCTATGGCTCGTAGAATGGATCTTTCAGAATTGGATCCCAAAATTCAGACTCTCTGAAGTTTTTAACGATTTGACAGTACCGGTCGTATTTCAATCTACGGCCCGTAGAATGGATCCGTAATTCACAGACTCAGAAAACTTTGATATGGTAGTCCAGAGTAAAATGACTTTAACCTTTTACTCCAAACGTGAAATGTGGGAAACTTGGTGGCCTTGGAAAGAGGGCTCAAAGTCCTTCAAGTTGATAGGTCATGCCCACCGAATTCTTTATGTGTTGGGAGATATGATTGTTTGAAGTTAACCTAAGTAGAATCTTATGTTAAAACTTAATCGGTAATAAAGATTTCAACTCAACTTTGTGCTAGGAGGTTCTTTTGACCTTAAGTCATGTCCAAATCCATTCGAATACAAAATAATTGACCTTTACACATATGAGCAATTTAAGAATCACCCAATACGATCTTACGTGCAATAAAGAATGGTTCAGACCTTAACTTAGAAACTTTTGGGGTGTTACAATATCTCCCCCTTGGAATCATTCATCCTCGAATGATGGTTGAACTGAGCATGAAAAGGGTAGGTAAATGTTTAATAGCCCAATTTAGTGCAAAATACACATAAAACTCATGAATTCAAAACAGAGAAAGAGGGACTGAATTGAATGAGTACTTTAGGAAGAGTTAATACCTTTTATTAGAACTAAATCAGAGGAAAATAGACGAGGGTATATGTTCTTCTATCTTCCTCGACCCCCCATGTATCCTCCTCAAAAAATTGATTTCTCCACAAGACTTTGACTAATGCAACCTCTTTGGTTCTCAACTTGCGAACCTGACGATCAAGAATTTAGACGAGAATCTCATCATATGATAGGTTGTCCTTGATACCAATATTTTCGGTAGGCACAATAAGTGAAGGATCGCCCAAACACTTCTTTAGCACAAAAATGTGAAATACTGGATAGACGGTTGCTAACTCCGGAGGTAGCTCCAACTCATAAGCTACATTACCAACTCTCTTGGATATCCTGTAAGGACCAATGTATCAGAGATTGAGCTTTCCTTTCTTACCAAATCTCATAACACCCTTCATAGGTGAAAACTTCCGATATACCCAACCATCAACTTCCAACTCCAGATTTCTTCTTCTAACATCTGTATAGGATTTCTGACGGTTCTATACTATTCTCAACCTCTCTTAAATTATTTTCACCTTCTCCATAGATTGATGAACTAAGTTTGGTCCTATCAACTCAGCTTCACCAACCTCAAACCAGTCAATAGAAGATCTACACATTCGCCCATAAAGGGCTCATAATGAGACATCAGAATACTAGAGTGATAGTTGTTATTGTATGCAAACTCTATAAGAGGCAAGTGGCATCCCAATTACCTTTGAAATCAAATACACATGCTCTTAACATATCCTATAAGGTCCAAATAGTGTGATCTGCTTAATCATATGTCTAAGGATGAAAAGCAAAAGTAAGGTTTACATTCGAACCCAAACCTTTCTGAAATGACTTCCAAAACTGAGCAGTGAATTGTGCACCCCTATCTGAAATGATGGAAAACTAGACTCCATGAAGTAGGATTATCTCATCTATGTATAAACTCACATAATCTTCTGCTGAATTGGTAGTCTTTACCAACAAGAAATAGGTTGATTTAGTCATCCGATCTACAATCACCCAAATCGAATTATGTTGCCTGCGAGATCACGGCAATACAGTAATGAAGTACATATTAATCATCTCCCACTTCCATTTCGGAAGAGCTATATTCTAAGCCACACCACATGGCCTTTGGTGTTCTACATTGACTTGTTAGGAATTTGGGCACTTAGCAACAAAATCTGCAATACATTTCTTCATACTATTCCACCAAAAGACTTCTCTCAAGTCATGGTACATCTTTGTGGAACCGGATGGATCGAATATTTGGAACTATGAACTTCTTCCATGATCTTCCCTTGGAGCTCATCCACCTTTGGAACACACAATCTACTTTGATATCTCAACACACCATCTCCCCCTTGTTCAAAAGTCATCAACTTCTGCTTATGAACATTTGCCTTTAGTTCAAATAAGATGGAGTCTTTGTCTTGTTTCTCCTTCACTTCTGATACTAATGATAATTCAACCCCGCTCATCACAACAAACCCACCTTCATTGGAATCTAACAAACAGAATCCCAAGTGTGCAAGTTTGTAAACTTCCTCAGCCAATTATTTCTTACCTTCCTTGAAATGGGAAGTACTCACAAGGAAAACATGTTCAAAGCATCATAAACAACATTAGCCTTACTTGGGTGGTAGAGGATACTCATTTCATAATCTTTGAGCAACTCTAACCACCACTTTTTCCTGATATTAAGCTCCTTCTGACTGAAAATATATTGCAGACTCTTGTGGTCGGTGAACACATCCACATAAATGTCATAGAGGTAGTGGCGCCATATCTTGAAAGCAAAAACTATTGTTGCCAACTTGAGATCATGAGTAAGGTAGTTCCTCTCGTGAATCTTAAGATGCCTGGAGGCATTATCTATAACCTTACCTTTCTACATCAGCACACAACCAAGCCCCACTCTAGATGCTTCATAATAGACGACAAAAGGTACCCTCTAGTAAGGTTAACACTAGAGAAGTAGTTAACCGAGTTTTCAATTATTGAAAGCTTTGCTCACAAGTTTTAGACCATTAAAACTTAGTTGTCTTTTGAGTCAACTTATTCAATGGAGATGAAATAGATGAGATCCCGTCGACGAACCTTCTGCAGTACCCTGCCAGCACCAAGAAACTCTTTATATCAGTTGGGGATGTCGGTTTGGGCCAATTCTGCACTACCTAATTCTTCTGAGTGTCGACTCGAATTCCTTCACCAGACACAATGTGTCCTAAGAATGCCACGAATTCAAGCCAGAACTGACACTTAGAAAACTTGTCATATAACTCTCGATCTTTGAGAGTTTAGAGGCCTATGCTGAGATGATTAGCATGGTCCTCCTCATTCCTTGAATAAATCAATATGTCATCAATGAACACGATAATAAACATGTCCAGATACGGCTTAAATACTTTGTTCATAAGATCCATGAACACTACAGGAGCGTTAGTCAAACATAATGACATAACAAAGAACTCATAATGACTGTAACAGGTCATGAAAGTTATCTTTGGATGTCACTTTCTCTCACTCTCAACTAATGATAGTCATATCTGAGGTCTATCTTAGATAAATAAGTGGCACCCTGAAGTTGGTTGAAAAAGTCATCAATTCTCAGAAAGGGATACTTATTCTTTATAATTATCGTGTTCAACTGGCGATAATCGATACACATCCTAAGGGAATCATCTTTCTTTTTTACAAATAAGACTGGAGCGCCACAAGGGGAGACACTTGATCGGATGAAACCCTTATCAAGAAGATCTCTCAACTACTCACTTAACTCTCTTAACTCAGTTTGAGCCATTCTATATGGCCGAATAGAAATAGGTTGAGTATCAGTAAGAATATATATTTCGAAGTCTATTTCTCTCTTATGAGGGACTTTGGGAAAATTATCTGGAAAGACCACAGGAAACTCACTCACAACTGGAACTAATTGAATAGGCGGTGTCTCAACACTAGAGTCATTCACTCGGACTAAGTGATAGATTCACCCCTTAGAAACTAACTTTCTGGCCTTAATGTATGAAATGAAATGACTCTTAGGCACTGTTGAATTACTCTTCCACTCTAAAACTGACTCATTAGAAAATTGAAACTTGACTACTCGAGTTCTACAATCAATTAAGAATTAACAAGCATGAAACCAGTTCATACCTAGAATGACATCAAAATCCACCATATTTAGCTCAACTAAGTCAATCATGATGTCTTTGTGATAGACAAGGATGGTACAATCATGATAGAATTTTTCTACTAGAATAGACTCACCAATAGGTTATAAAACACTTAAAGGTTCAAGAAGTTCTTCAGGGGAAATGTCGAACCTCATAGCTATATAAGGAGTCACAAAAGACAAACTCACAGGTGGATCAAGTAAGGCATAAACATCAATAGAAAAGACTTTAAGCATACTAGTGACAACATCTGGTGAGTTCTCCTAATCTTTGAGACTAACCATAGCATACAGATGGTTTTCTCCTCCACCTATCCTTGAAGTAGCTCCTCTCAGAGCAGCTCTATCTACTAGAGCCGCTAAAGAAGATTGGGCTCAGTTTTCCCATTACCTTGCATGTTCTTAAGGCATTCTCTCATAAAATGACTTGTCTAACCATACTTGAAGCAGCCATTGGAGCCATCACGACATGCTCTTGGGTGGTTCTTAGCACATGTGGGGGTCCAAGTAGCCTCTTGTGCCACAGTACCCTGAGATTGAATAGGTTGAGCTCTGAAATTCTGATTCTGGTGGTCATTCTTGTTCCTTGGTGGAGGTGCACTAGCTAATGATGAGCATGTCCAAATGATCTCTGCTAAAACGATATCGATTCCCATTACCATTTGTCAGCTAGCCAGTTTCATGACTTGTTGTCTTATCCCTCTTGTTGCGAAACTCATCTCTGTCCTTTAACTTATTTTCATTAACCTGTTGTACATGAATCTTGAGCCTGGATATATCCATGTCCCCTATCAACATAGTTGTCTTACCTTTCTTACTCGGTAAGCGGGATAGCCTGAGCACGAACAAACTCATCATGCTTCTCATATCCGTCACCGTCTCCGGAGCATAGCGGGATAGTTGAGTAAACTTGAGGTCATACTCTTTCACACTCATAGCTTTCTATTTCAGATTCAAAAACTCTCTCACATTAGATTCTCTTAGCTCTCCGGGGAAAGAAGCAACCCAAGTAGGCATTCTAAAACACAGCCAACCCAAAAGTGGTGCCCCCTCTGCCCTGTTCTTCGATCATACCATATCCTAGCAATACTTTTGAGCTGATATGAGGCTAACTTCACACGCTCTGCATCAACAACATGCATGACCTCAAACACATTCTGAAACCTCTTCCACAAAGTTCTCTGAATCGTCAATGATCTTCGACCCTGTGAACTCAAAGGGATTTATCCTTTAAAACTCACAGATTCTAGATGTATCAGTCGCATAATGACGACCCACTCCTTGTTGACCAGCATTATTTGCCATAACCTATGTCAGAATCTGAATTACATTCCTAAACTCAACATTGGAAACATCCCCCTGTGAGGGTTGCACTTCTGGTGCATTGGGAGCTTCTTGACCTTGAGGATTAACATTCCTCCTAGCAGGACGTCAAATAGCTCTTCGTGGAGGCATGATTTGAAAGGACACACGTAAGCACGAGTTAAAGGAAACTTTTATAGAGTTGAACTCTATCGCACGAACATAAGTAAGAAAGAAGTGAAAGTTCCTAAATATCGTAGCTTCCTCATTTTAGATGTGGCACGCTTGACGCCGATAAGAAAGACTCTACTAGAAACGACTTCATAGACACCCTAACAGTCTTGAAATATGTGCTCTTCTATCAAGTTTGCCACACCCCGAACCTACACCCTGAACATGACCCACACTCGAGAACCATTACTTGTCCCAAGCAAACCCTTGGCTTGGCTGACTACTTAGCAGAAGACTAACTCAAGCATTTAAAAGCTTAAACCAGAAGTAAATCATTAAAGTTGTAAAATTCTCAACTCATACGATCTGAAAAAATATTTAATGCAATAATAATAGTTTGCAAAATATCTCAAAGGAAAACAAAGTATTAAGAAACTCCTCAACTCTATCTATCTATGAAGCATCTATAGTTCAACATGGATGTCGGGACAAGATGCACGAAACCCTAAAATGACTAAACTGAAAAGAAAAATGGAGTCATTTGAAATGCAAGGAGGCTCACCAAAAGCGAACTGGAGAGCAACGTGATCTCAATAAAGCACTTGTTGATAATCCCAAACATTTGTATCTACATCATAAAAAGATACATGTCAAATGACATCAGTACATTGAATGTACGCGTATGTAATAAAGCTGAATGAATCAATAACTAAATTGATAAGGTTGAAGAACTACTCAGATCAACTCATCTCAACTCAATTTAAAGCATAGTAAAAGATCGAATGTTTAACTCTTTACAACTAAAAGAGGATAACTAAAGGATTTATTAGAAAATACAATAAAATACTCTCTAAACTATTAGGGAGATTTTCTAATCGACAATTATCAATATGAGCAACGTGATGATACATCATCTCACCCACACTGCTAGAACTGTTTTATATCTTGTCGGGATATAGGACACCTCAATTAAGTGGATCCACTAAAGCTCTGCTCAAAAGTAATAAGGAGTCATCTAAAAAGTACAATTTTTTACCCATGGTGGCAACATGGTTTATGAGGAATGTGAGTTGTCTGAACTCATCCCCATATCGATGTTCAATGCTACTCCTAATAAATATATATACTCATGCTCAAGTATAAATATTCTTTCACTATTTTGAGGTAATTACTCAAAGATCCTCTTTAAGAGGCAGTGTCTCAATTATCTCTAGAAACTCTTTATGAAAATAAAGTTCTTTTTCTCAATGTAAAATGATACATTTAGGAATCAATTAGTCCCATCATACTTAAATCATTCTTTAAACTCTACTCAAAACTTGTCTTTACTTTCTCAAAAATTAATCCAAGACAGAAGAGTTTGGTTAAAAGATTCTCAATAATAACTCTAGGGTTCATGCTGAAAAAAATAGACATGAACAATCAACTCAAAATTCTCAATGCAAGATATAGCAACTCAAAAATCAGAAATAGAATTTAAAACTCAACAATGAAACTCATCTCAAGAATTATTAAAACTAAGGATATACCCTAGATTATTTTTTACTGATAGGAAGTAGATTTAGGGCATGAGGATGAACTCAGTCCATCACTATGATAGCCTTACATACTTTGGAAAAACAAAGTTCTTGGCGAAGTCGATGAAATTCGAAGAACACTAAAAAACCCTTGATTTTCTCCTCTGGAATCCTTGCACTGTGTCATTGAAGTGTTAAAGAACGTAAAAGAATTTTTTAACACTGTTTAGACCCTTAAGTATGTGAAAAACGATCATGGTTTAGGCTTAGAAGGGGTGGGAAAATACTAAACTACCCTTCTTAAAAACTGATGAAAACCCTTTTATGGGCCCATCTACGGTTTGAGGTTTGATCTACTAACGGTAGATCTCATTCATGGTATTTATATTGAATTTTAAGGATCAATTTCATTCTACAGGTCCAATATATGACATGTATATGTTTGTACGAACCGTAGATCCAATCTGTACATTTATACAATTTTTGGGCTAAAAAGCTCATTCTATGGGTCCAAACTATGGCCCGTAGAAGTTCATACAGCCCTTAGAACGGATCCATAGGAATTAGATCCCAAAATTCAGGCTCTCTGAAGTTTTTTACGGTTTTATAGTACGGGTCATAGTTCAATCTACGGCCCGTAGAATGGATCCGTAGTTCACAGACTCAGAAATATGGTAGTTTGTGTTACAATAGCCATAACTTCTTACTTTGAACTCAAAATAAGGAAAACTTCATGGCGTTGAAAAGAAGACTTAAAGACCTTCAACTTGATAGGTGATGGGTCACCTAGTTCATTATGTGGTGGGAGATATGATCATTTGAAGTTGATCTAAGTAGAATCTTATGTCAAACTTAAGTAGTAAAGAAGCTTTCAACTCAACTTTTTTGCTAGGGGGTTCTTGTGACCTTAAGTCATATCCAAATCCACTCAAACACTAAAGAAGTGACTTTTACACATATGAACAATTTAAGAATCACCCGATACAATTTTACATGCAAATATAAATTTTTGGGGTGTTATAGTTATATTTGAAATAAGGAATGAACTCCTGAAGAACAAGCATAGGTGGTGGATGGAAAGATAGGGTGGTTAAGAATTTACAAGTTAAATTTCAGTTTGTGATTTTGGGGAGGAACCCCTTGTTGCTTAGAACTATAAAGCATGATTTATATGTATGCTTGGATAGTTCTGTTAGTGATGGGGCTAAATGTTAGTGCTACTACTATTGTTGTATGTTAGTGCTTCTGCTATTGTTGTTAGTTAGTGCTTCTGCTACTATTGTTTATTAGTGATTATGTTTGTTGTGTACAGCTTGTTAGAGTTTGTTCTTGAAATGTGTGTTTGTCTTTGTTACATGCATTTTCAGGATGGCTTTTATTATGATAACTTTAAGATGGTAGCACGGGGGTTTAATAGAATTTGGTCCCCACCTAAATATATTGGGGGGCAAGTCACAGAATTCCTAGATGTAGATGTTGATAGGATGTCTTACTTTGAGTTGAGAGACTACATAAAAGAACTAGGATATACAATAGATTGTGAGTTTTTCATTAAGTGGGATGGGTTATTGGTCCTTGTTGATAATGATAAGGTTATATTTGACCTTTTCAATATGATAAATGATGGGGATACAGTTGAGGTGTATGTTTTTCATGGGGTTAGTGAAGCTAATTAGGCTCCACTTGAAGTGGAGTTTGTCCCCAATGTGAGTGACAGTGGGGTAGGTGAGGAATTTTTTAATGAGGCTTCTAACCCTAATAATCATCCTCCTACTTCTACTTTTCCTTCCAACCCTACAACAGGTCATTCTGAAACTTCCATCACTCCATTTGAAGATCCTCCTACTACTGTGCCTCCACCATCTCCTTCTACTATGCCTCCCCCATCTCCTCCTACTGTGCCTCCACCCTCTCCTTCTATTGTGCTTTCTCCTTCCTGTGTACATTCATCTGATCCTATTGTAGATCATGATCCAAGTGATGGTGATGTGGAAGATGAATCAGGATCTGAAGGGGATACTAATGAAGATAATGAGGTTGATAGTGATGTCCATCAAGAGTATATAGATATAAGGGCAAGCAAGAGGCATTTCAAAAGGTTACAAAGGAGAAGTAGAGGTACTATTTCAGATCAGATTAATGTTGATGAAAAGGGTCCTGATATAGGGTATGATGAGACAAATATTGGTATTAGGGAAAGCTTAGTGGGTAAGCTAGGAAGTAATGAACCTTACTATCTAAGTGATGAAGCTCCTAGATTTGAAATAGATGATGAAACGGGTTGGGGAGATGGTGATGAGGTTGACCAAGTAGTGCATAAACTAGTTAGAAGGAAGAAAACTCCAAATAGAGTTGTGTTTGATGAAACTTCTGAAAAGATTGTTCGAAAATTAGGATTGGTTTTTGAAAGTGTTGATGAATTTAGAATGGCAGTGACAAGATATGCAGTCCAAGAAAAGATTCAAATTGAAAAATATGTGAATGAGCCTGACAGAGTTAGAGTGAGATGTTGAAAAGAGACTTATCCTTGGTGGTTGTGTGCAAGTAAGGATAAAACTAGTAGAGATTTCATAGTTAAAAGATACAACATAAATGGTTGACATCAACTCATAACTACCTTTGCAGCTCAAAGTTTTTTGCCACCAAATACAAAGAAAGAATAACTCAACAGCCAAACTCAGCATTGTGTTGTTGCCGGACATTATTAGAAAGGAGTTGGATATCCATGTTGGTAGGACAACAGTGAGAAGAGCTAGGACTAGAGTGTTACAAGAGATCATGGGTGATCACATTATGGAGTATAGTAAGATTTTTTATTATAAAGATGAGATTTAAGGAGTAATCCAGAAGGCAATACTTGTGTAGTGAAGGTTGGAGAATAAGATGAAACTGGGTAGAAAATTTTTCAAGGATTTTATGTTTGCTTCCATGCTTTAAAGAAAGCATTTATTGGAGGTGTTAGGAAGTTGATTGGTTTTGATAGTTGTTTCCTCAAAGGTGTGTGTAAAGGCCAATTGTTAGTGGCAGTTTGTAGAGATGGAAACAACCAAATTCTGCCTATTACTTTGGTAGTTATTGAGGCTGAGAATCAGTTTACCTAAACATGGCTTCCTGAACTAGTGAGGAATGATCTTGATCTTGGAGAAGTGCATCAATTATCTATTATTACTGATATGCAAAAGGTAAGACCTTTATTGTCTTACTATTTTATTTTGTTTTTATGTTTTTTAGTTTTGCAT
Source organism: Solanum microdontum (assembly GCA_036250385.1). NCBI lineage: Eukaryota > Viridiplantae > Streptophyta > Magnoliopsida > Solanales > Solanaceae > Solanum > Solanum microdontum. The sequence continues at coordinate 13,951 of JAJONQ010053776.1, forward strand.
TTTAATTATTATTTGTTTGTTATGTTGCTTTGTTAGGGACTAGAAATTATTGTTCAAGAGGTATTGTCACTTGAACACAGAAAATGTGCAAGATATGTTCTTGCAAATTGGTGTAAAAGCTAGAAAGGAATTGAAAGAAGAAGAGTATTTTGAAGGATTCCTAAATCTACATTTGAAGTTGAGTTGAAGGATAATATACAGGGAATGAAGAAATTAGGTAAAGCATGTTTGGATGATCTTTATGGTACACCTTGGATACATGGTGCAAGAGATATTTTTAAGACTATAGCAAATGTGATGTTGTGGACAACAATATGGCAAGAAGCTTTAATGCTTGGATATTTCCTGCTAGGTATTAAACAATCATTGCAATGCTTGAGGAGATAAGGGTGAAGATGATTAAAAGAATTGGTGATTTGAGAGAGTTCTCAAACACTTGGATCAGAAGATTTTGTAAGAAAATATTGACAAGTTTATGCAATGTAACTTGACTTGAAATGGAGAAAGAGGTTCTGAGATTAAGCATTATGGATTTACACATACTGTGGACATTGTTAGTAGGAGTTGTAGTTGTAGATCTTGGCAGCTCAGGGGCATTCCTTGTCCTCATGGTGTTGTTGCCCTTCATTACAAGGAGTTGGAACAATCAATTATGTGGCTAGTTTTTATAGCAAGGAGACCTACCTCAGCATATATGCCCATTTTATTCAGTCAATGAATAACATGAAAATGTGGCCAACATCAAATAATCCAATTGTAAAGCCACCAAAGATAAAGATACCTAGAAAACCAAGTAAGGTTAGAAGAAAGGAAGCAAATGAAAGCAGAAAAACTGGAAAGCTTAGCAAAAGTGGTGTTATTATGACTTGTAGCAAATGTGGTACACAAGGACACAATAAAAGAGGATGTCCTACAGGAAACCAAGTTGGTCCAAGTCAATTAGTTGAACCATCTTCTCAAAGGTATATTTTTAATTTTTACTTTCTACTGTTATATGTATATGTACTGAAATATCAATACACAGGCTACTGTAGAGTAAGGGGCATAGCAAGAGGTACTGGTCCAAGTCAGTCAGCTCAAACATCTTCTCAGACACAAGTACTTTTATTTGTTACTTTCACATGTAAGTTATATGTACATGTATATGTATTGTTATATCAATATACAGGCTACTGAAAGAGAGTAAGAAGCAGATCAAGGGGTATTAGTTCAACTCAATCACCTGGAGCTTCTTCACAGGTATATATGTATTCATTTGTACAAGATTTTTTTGTAATTGCATGCATTAATATGTGAAAATCAGGCCACCACAAATAATGAAAGTGGTAGAAGAAGAGTTTCAATTTCTATAGGTGTTCCAACTCAATCACATGAAACTACTACAAACACAGAGGTAATATATCCAATTATTCTATCATTTATAGACAACATAGATATGCTCTAATATTTGAGTTTCAAAGTACAGACTGTAAATGGTAGAGGTAGAGATAGAGGTAGAGGTAGAGGAGCAGGAACAAGTAGAGGAAGAGGAATGCCTCAAGAAAGAAATGTGAATGAAGGACTAGGTAGAGGAAGAGGAATGCCTCAACATAGTCAAACTAGTTCTGAAGCAACCTGCAGTGGAAGAGGCCTAGAAAGAGGGAAGAGACCTGTAGAACATGAGGACACCAGTGGAGGACAAACAAGACCTTTTAAAAGGCCAAGAATGGTAGGTGTTGGCATATACCAAGCTGGAGATGGATTTACAACTCTCAATGCAAGCCTAAATGTCTTTTGATTTGAATATGTATTTATTTGACTAAGCACTGGATTGCCAAGTAGAAGAGTCATCAATACTGATACAAGAGTGACAAAGAGGGTTGATGTTGTTACTGGTGATATTGGCTACACACTAGTACGTGGATTCAAATGGAAGGGGAAGACAACTATTACCAGTAGCAACCTAGAAAGAATGAGGGTTGAAAAGGTTATCCAAACTAGGTCTGCAGCTACTGCTACTGCTAATAGCCAAAGCCAAACAAGTTCAAGTAGGAAGACTCATGTGCCATGGAAGTAGGGCATTTTGATGTTGTCTTGTTCATTTTGACAAACAAATTTTAATTATGTTTATTTTGGTGTTGTTTTGGTTGGAATCAAACTCAATTTTGTGTGTAACCAAACAAAACAAGATCAACTTGATAATTGTACTTCAAATTGAATGATTATGTTGGAATGAAGTCCTTTTTTTGATCAGTTTTTTTGTTGCTTATAGCTATATTCTTCTCATTTATTTGTAGTTGAACATATTTTTGAAGTTTCTCAAATGGTTACCACAATAATATAGACAGAACCAAATACATTAACAACTTGTTCAAATCATAACTATTTCGACAACAAAGACCAACAAAAACTTGAACATTCGACAAAGCAAGATCAACACCAAAAACTTGAAAGTAACTAAAGATGTATATGGCAATTTTGGTTGCACACACCTACAACTTCCATCCTTCACATTGGTTAGGCTTAAAAATAGAAAAAACACAATAACGATCAAGACAATTAGGTTCAAGTTACAACATTTGTTCTTCTTCTCCTTCATCATGACTTGGTTACTTTCAACACGACTTTCATAACATGTCAATGCTTCTTCCAACTCCTTAAGTCTCTTTGCCAATCTCGGAATACCGTACTTGGATCGTATATCAACATCTTCACGATCCATCCATCTAAAGAAGTTGCACGCATCCTCCTAAAATACGCAAAAAACAAATTTAAAAAAATACATAAACAAAAGATCTCCAGAAAAGAATTAGGAAACATACATGATAGCGTGGACAAGATCAAAATCTTCGAGCTGGATTGTGCTCCGACCATAAAGTTTGCATTGAAAGTAAGTCACCATGCTTGCATCGCAATTTCACTCGCAACATCGAATCATTCTCATCATTACAAATACGATTCAACATTACATTTGACATTTTCGGTCAAAACCTAATCACAAAATTAAGAAGAAATTAAACCATAAAAAACATCAAATTAACGCTTCTACCGGAAATTAAAAGAGAAAACGAATTTCTACCTTATTGCGCTTGGGGAAGATGATAAATTCGTCAAAGAGAGAGTAAAAAAAGATTAAATCATAAATTTAGAGCTACCAACGGCTCTTTTGAGTTTAAATTGGGGAAGATGATGTAGATTAATTAAATAATTAATAATAAAGAAATAAAGCGACACGTGGCACTTTTAAACTGGTTAATGGCAATGAAAATATTGCATCATGTGCCTCATGTGCGTGGACACAACCTAGACGAGGAAATGGGTCAAAATGGCCCATTTACAAAGATTTTCAAAAGTTTTGTGGGATGGTAGGACACTTCCAAAGTTAAGGTAAATATGGGACAACTTCAGTGGTGACTTTATGTCTTTTCTCTTTCTTATTCTCGTTTTCATCTCTTACATATGCCCATCTATAATCTTTTCAATGTATAGCTACACATCTACATATTACATCCTTGTAACGAACTTCTTTAAGAAAGTGTTATTAGAAGAAGGATAATTAGGAAGCTAATTTATTTTTAAAAAATTATTAGTACAAATATAAAGCATAAAATCAAGAAAATAAATAAAAATGATTGAAAGGATTTGAAGGGTATTTTTGTCTTTATATATATTTATCCCATGGTACTAAATTTTATGTATTACTAATACCTTCAAATGGAAGGTATTAGTTATACACCTTATAATACCATGTAGGGTGTATAACTAATATATGGATTAGTTATACATAGCTTAAAATTTCTACCAAACATAATATTAAATAATACCATTCTTAATACATGGAATATTTCTTCTAATACACCCTACTAAACGACCCATAAGTGTACGCACTAATATACATAACAAAATGGGCCAAAGTCCATATAAATGGCAGCAGTTATGGGAGTGGGCCTCAAATCCAATTCGGTGGGCAGTGAAGATTTGGGCTAAGAAGAACCTAAATTCATTATTTTCTTTAATTGTTTGATTATTTTGATTGCAAATTGTTTGTTTTGAATTTTTGTATCAACTCTAACTTTAAATATTTTAATTCACTTAATCAATTCCCCAAAAGAAAAATTAGTTTCTTTCGTGTTGATTTGGTTGATTAAATAAAATCTCTTTATCAAATCTGGTAGTCTCTCTTATTTACTTAGTTCAAATAAATTTTTGGTTGAACCTTCACTTGTCTTTAATTGTCTAATTTTATTCAAGTTATATCCCATTTTCTTAAATATGAATGACCTATAATAATTTTTTGACTAAACCATTTTTTTTTCATTTTTAAATATTTCAAGTCAAGTTTTATTTCTCAAATGACCTTAAAACTGTTTTTATTTACTTTAGTATTTCCCATAAGTTCGTCAAATATTCTAGTTAAATCATTGGATAAGCATGTGTTAGCAGCTAGTTCAAGTGTTAATATCTTCTTAAAGTATAAATAAGAACTGCTTATCCATTTTCTCTAATTTTTAAAGGCGTATATCTTAATGTCTTTTTAATTTTTCTTAATTTCTTTATAAAAATTAAGTGATGACTCTTTTTAAGTATATTTTTTCAAAATTATTTTTATATATACAACATTTCAAAGTGATTTTTCAAAAAAGTAAAATCATGACGTATAACTCCCATCAGCTGAAAGTTTATAAACTCAATCCTATATCTCTCCATTGCTTCGCGGGGGGGGGGGG
>JAJONQ010053777.1:0-22278 GCA_036250385.1 Solanum microdontum
AATTCTGAATTTTTGTGGCTATTACTAAGTAATAGCTACGATTTTCAAATTCATAGCTTAGATTTCGTAGCTATAAATACATTTTCTTGTAGTGAATCCAATCACAAAAATCACGGATTTTCCCAATTACGAAAATTCAAATATTTCATTGCTCTTGGATATATTCTTTGGTAGTCTGATAATTGCAAATAGTACATTGCTTAATGGGAGAAATGTATACGAGAGGAGAGGGGATAAGGTTTGAAATAGGAGTCCCTATATAAACCACATTTCAACATAACAAACGACATGAGAGCAAGAAGAATATATTATGGAATAGCAGGAAGATATATTGTGGAATTTCACCTTATGCAGATTAATTACCCGGATGCAGATCACTACAAATTGGTGACCATAAGTAAGCTGGTTGAAAATTCCAACTTATTCTACAAATTTCACATACTAATCGACCTTCCTGAGTTTTTTGATCATTATGATATAAGCTATGGTAAAATTATGACAGGTAAAGATATATGGCTGTGGAGGGCGCAACGTTTACTTTTCCTGAGGATATAAAATTTCAGAAAGTACACAGTCCTTGCTACTTATAACAGTGCAAGCAGTTGTTAGAGGGTTTCCCATACTTTTAACAACTTCGTTTTACTGGTTTGGAGGCTTTATTATTGGCTTTTTGGTCTAGATCAACAGCTAATAGGTGTCTTTTCTGGTAGAATGTCTCTCAACACATTATCATGATCTATATGAGTATGATACTAATATCAATGGGTACATGCTAAGGAGAACAAGAAAGCTAGGACTGGGAACTATGATTATTCTCAGCAGAAATCAGGTGGTGTAAATCGCTCCAGGGTTAGCAGAAATTTTCAGCTCCAACACCTTCATCAGCTAGTGTTCTGTCTTCCAAGTTCGACAAGATCAGAGGGGTAGGGCATCGGCCTCTAAGTCTCATAGAAGTGTTTCAGGTACCAAAACCTACCCAACTTGACCTAAGTGTGGTAAGAACCATCCGAGCGAGTGCCTTGCAGGAAAGGAATGATGCTTTTGATGTGGTCAGTCTGGTCACAGGTTGAGGGATTGTCCTTCTAAATAGGATCAAAGAGGAAATGGCAGTGCTCAGTCCACAACTTCAGCGGCACTAACAAGTCGCCCTACACAGCAGGGTAACTCATCTGGTACAGGTAGTGGACAACGCCAGAATAGGCTCTATGCTCTCCAGGCTCGCCAGTATCAGGAAGATTCTCTTGATGTATTCACTGCTACGTTACGAGTCTTTGATCTCGATGTTTATGCTTTGTTGGATCCAGGGGCTACTCTTTCCTTTGTAACTCCTTATACAAAAGTTAGGTTTGATGTTAGCCCAAAAACTTTCTCACAACCTTTCTTAGTCTCTACTCCAGTCGGTGACCAGTTATAGCTAGACGGGTATACAGAAATTGTCCTGTCACAGTCTCTCAGAAAGTCACCTCAACAATCTTGTTGAGTTAGAAATGGTAGACTTTGATGTCATTCTAGGCATGGATTGGTTACATTCATGTTATGCCTCAGTCGATTGTAGAACTAGGATTGTTCGTTCTTAGTTTCCAGATGAACCAATCTTAAAATGGAAGGGTAGTAGCTTAGCGCCTATGGGTTGATTCATTTCTTACCTTAAGGCCAGAAAAATGATTTCTAAGAGTTATCTCTATCATCTAGTTCGGTTTAAGGATTCAAGCTTTGAAACCCTAATTCTTGAGTCAGTTCCAGTGGTTAATGTGTTTTCAGAAGTGTTTCCAGAAGATCTTCCCGGAGTTCCTCCCGATAGGGAAATCGACTTTGGAATTGATCTCCTTCCAGATACCCAACCTATTTCTATTCCTCCTTACAAAATGGCTCCAACTGAGCTTAAGGAATTGAAAGAGTAGTTGAAATATCTTCTAGATAAGGGCTTCATCAGACCTAGTATTTTTCCATGGGGTACACTGGTATTGTTCGTGAAGAAGAAAGATGGTTCTCTCAAAATGTGTATTGACTATAGGCAGTTAAACAAGGTCACAATCAAGAATAAGTATCCCATCCCTAGGATTGATGACTTGTTTGACCAACTTCAGGGTGCCACTCATTTCTCAAAGATAGACCTCAGATCGGGTTGTCATCACCTCAAAGTCAGAGATAGTGACATTCCGATGACAGCCTTCAGAACTTGGTATAGTCATTATGAATTTGTAGTTATGTCATTTGGACTAGCCAATGCTCCTGCATCATTCATGGATTAGATGAACAGAGTGTTCAAGCAGTATTTGGACTTGTTCATTACCGTCTTTAATGATGATATCCTCATTTACTCTAGGAATGAGGAAGAACATGCGAGTCATTTGAGAGTTTTTCTGTAAACTCTCAAAGATCGCCAGTTATTCGCCAAATATAACAAGTGCGAGTTTTGGTTACAATCTGTTACTTTCCTTGGGCACAAGTATTAACCGAAGGGATCCGGCTGGATTCCCAGAAAATGGAAGCAGTGAAACAATGGCCCAGACCTACCTCTCCTGTAGATATTAGAAGTTTCTTGGGTCTAGCGAATTATTACAGAAGGTTTGTGGAAGGATTCTCATCCATAGCCTCACCATCAACTAGGTTGACACAGAAGATGGTCAAGTTTCAGTGGTCAGATGATTGTGAGAAAACCTTCACAGAACTGAAAACTAGGTTGACTACAACTCCTATTTTGACTCTACTAGAGGGTTTAGACGGTTACGTGATTTATTGTGATGCATCTAAAGTCGGCCTAGGTTGTGTGTTGATGCAGCAAGGAAAGGTTATAGCCTATGCTTCTAGACAACTTAAGGTGCATGAAAAGAATTATCTGACTCATGACCTCGAGCTTGCAGCGGTGGTGTTTGCACTCAAGATTTGGAGACACTACTTGTATGGTGTTCATGTAGATGTGTTCACAGACCATAAGAGCCTTTAGTATGTGTTCCCCCCGAAAGAGTTGAATCTTCACCAAAGAAGATGGCTTGAGTTCCTCAAGGATTATGACATGAGTGTGTATTATCATCCTGGTAAGGCAAATGTATTAGAAGATACCCTTAGAAGACTATCTATGGGTAGTGTAGCACATGTTGAGGAAGAAAGAAAGGAACTAGCGAATGATCTTCACAGGCTTGCTCATTTAGGAGTTCGTCTTATGAGCATATCAAATAGTGGTGTAACGGTTCAGAATGGGGCAGAATCTTATTTGGTATTGGAAGTTAAGGAAAAACAAGACAGTGATCCGATAATGCTTAAGCTCAAAGGTGCATTCCATCAATAGAGAGTTGAGGTATCTCCCAAGGGGGAGATGGTCTGCTTCACTATCAGGGTCAATTATGTGTTCCTAATGTCGGCGAGTTGAGACAACAGATTCTTACAGAAGCCAATAACTCCAAGTATTCGATTTATCCAGGTGCCACTAAGCTGTACCGTGATTTGCGGGAAGTTTTTTGGTGGAATGGCATGAGGAGGGATATAGCAGATTTTGTGGCTAAGTTCCCAAATTGTCAGCAAGTGAAGGTAGAACATCAGAAACCAAGTGGTACGACTCAAGAGATTGACATTCCTACTTGGAAATGGGAAGTGATTAACAAGGATTTCATCATAAGCTTACCTCGTATTCACAAACAACATGACTCCATTTGGGTGATAGTTGACAGAGTCACTAAGTCTTCTCGCTTTTTGTTGGTCAAGAATATAGATTCGGCAGAGGACTACACCAAGCTTTACATTAATGAGATAGTCAGGTTGCATGAGTACCTTTGTCTATCATCTCAAATAGAGGTCCTCAATTTACCTCTCATTTCTGGAATTCATTTTAAAAAGGTCTGGGTACTCAAGTTAATCTTAGCACAACATTTTGTAATGACTCGCAAAATGATAGGATGAACTAGAGCCTAAATGTGGGGGTTAAAGTCGAGGGTTAAGGGCAAGGACCAATGTTTTGGGTGAAGGCCATGGCTAGGGGGGCAAGGTTGCCTAAAATTGGCCTAGCCACTACCTAGCATGACCACGAGGGTCTTCAGGACTCGTGGTGGCCACCACGAGTCATTGTGCCACCCGTGGTTGCAAGGCAGTGTGCCCTAGTTTTGTGCTAAGTCAAGGCTCCCCTTTACGATCCACTTCACGGCTCGTGGTCGCGACCACAGGCGATGGGAAGGCTCGTGGGGTTGCCTTAGCTTGGTAGGGATGGTGTAAAGGTGAGGTTCTTCTGGTGAAGGGACCACAGGTCGTGGTGCCCTTTACAAGGTGTGAAGTTTTGCGTAGAGGTAACTTAGTGTCAAGGCTCCAAGGTCTTGAATCCATGAGTCGAAGGCTAGACCACGACCTGCACCACGACTCGTTGTCTTGACCATGGATCGTGGGAGGTCTCGTGGTCATGCCTTGGCCTCATGAAGGCTTGGAAAGTGAAAAGGAGCTACTGCCTAGAGGACCACGGGCCACCACAGGCCATCGTCCCCCTTCACGGACTGTCCAAGTGACCGTGGTGCCTGGATGGGGCTATCAAGTGAGGGTCTTTTTAGTAGATTCGCATTTAAGTTGTAATGATGTGGGGTCATTTTAAATTGTTATATATATATAAATAGTTTCAATTCTTTTAACACATATTTTACTCCTTTATTCAAAACACCCAAATCAAAACCCCAAAGTTATTCTTTTCTCAAAATTTCTCTCTCTAGAAGTTCTCGAAGAAGAAGAAGAAGAAGAGGGAGCTAGGTTTGTTGATTCAAGGTGTTTCTTCTTAAAATTTCTTGAGGAATCACAAGCAAGGTATGGTGATCCTTTATCTCGGGGTAGCTTCCACCCCTAGAGTCCATTCATAGTTAGTTTTCAAAGGTTTCAAGTTTATGAAAAACCTAGGGTTTTACTCAATCTCATGGGTTCCTTCTTCAAACGATTTCAAATGGTTATTAATGACATATTATTATTGTATTATTATTGAAGTGATGATTAATGATGAAAATACTCTATGAACCCATGAATTCTCTTAATTCCTAAATTGTGCCTTTATGAAGTGGGTTTGTTGATTATGAAAGCATGTGAATGGAATTTGGCTAAATTGCCTTGGGTGAATGAATTGTATCATTATCCATGCCTTAATTGTAGTAAATTGTTGGTGTGTTGGTGATTTCAGATTCATGGCTTTGAAGGGCATAGTATGTGGAATTGAGTATTATCATGATGTCTTGTTTATGAATGTGAATCTAATGAAGGTAATACGATCTTGTCTTGAATGTAATTATGTTATTATTGAAAGACTATTTCTCAATTTGACACTAATGAATGTGATGCTAAAATGTGAATGGTTTCTATAATGGGAAGTTATATCTTGAAATGATAGGCATATGGTATTCCTTTCATAAATGATTAATGAATATGTATTGACTTGATGAATATGAATTGATAGGCTTATGGAATTCCTTTCATAAATGATTAATAAATATGTCTTGACCTGATATACCTTGGATCGGTAGGCTTATGGCACCCTTCCATAAATGATGTTAATGAATTGTGGGATCGGTAGGCTTATAGCACCCTTCTATGAATGTTGATGATAAACCTTGAATCAGTAGAGCAAGTGTTGGTAGCCCTTTCATGTGTGAAATGATGAACCTTGTATCAGGAGGCCCAATGTTGATGGCACCCTTCTTGGAAAGTCAATGAGCTATATTTAATGCACCTTGAATCGGTAGACCTAATGGTGGTAACCCTTTCTTGAGTAATGTACTTGGGTCGGTAGACCTAATGTTGGTAGCCCTCTCAGGTACAATGATGTTAATGAAAATGAAATACTCTATGGGAATGGAGGCTAACCACCAAGTGGATATGGTAAGATGGAAACTCTCCCAATGTTAGGCTAGGGTTCCAATGAACTTCTTCCTATCCCATAACTATGTGCCCACATAGGATATTAGCTAGTGGTTTCGACCTACGCTAAAATGTTACCGGTCTTACCTTAGGCAAGTAGACCACCTCTTTACGGTGTGGGGCCATACGACATCGGATTCCATGGTTTGCTCTCATGATCTATGTCGGTTAATGCCTATTCCCATCATGTGAGATGTGCGTTATGGTTTCTTGAAAAGTTCTATGAAGTGTGGGTGGTAGTATGGGATGCTATCCATGCATTGCACGTGTCGGCTTTGATAGGGCTATAGTGAGTTCTCTAAGGTCTTAATGAAAAATGAATGAAAGTGCTCTTAATGAAGTTAATGAAGAATGCTGACTTAAATGTCTAATGTAATGATGCATGCTACACTTGGGTTGTATTATGAGTTATTTTCCTTTGTCATGACTTATGAAATGTATGTGTTCCTTATGCATGAGTATTGCTTGAAGTTAAGTATGAATTGGTAAGTTCATCTAAGGTGGCCTCAAAGTGGCACTTAGTAGGGATAGTAGTATGGGATGATATCTTTACATTGCACAACTGTAGCTTAGGGTTACTTAAGGTGAATGTTTAAATGTGATGATTATGACCTGTATGATGATTATACTTGTATTGTAGGTTAGTTATACAAATGTTCATGATATTTCTAAAAAGTGGCATGATGCATGGTTTCTAACCAAAATGTCTATTTAAAATCATATTTTTGCATGGTCATCATACTTAGTATATTTTTATGTGCTAACCCATACTTCTCTTATTTTATTACAAGTGTAGGTTTCGGCAAGTGAGTTGCTTCTCTCTAGTTCAAGGGATTAGATTGAGATTCCTCCAAGGCTATGTGGTATGTCCTCATAGACTGAGGACAAGTGTTTAGATGTTTCTTTTCTTTCATGTAATAGACATTTCTAGTCTTTTCGATTGTAAAGGGTCGTGACCCTAATTTAGTTTTCAAGACATTGTTTAGATGGTCATGTGAGACTATAGACTTCCGTTGTGTTTCAACTATTGTTAAACGAACTTTTGATTATTTGGATTTAAAGAATGTTTTTAAATTATGCACTATTTCTACGTATCTAATGTGACAAATGCTAAGAGGCTTGTACAAGACCCCTTCGGGGTCAAGTACGCCGTGTCGCTTCTGGGGCATTGGCTCGGATCGTGACAAACTTGGTATTAGAGCATAAGATATTGGAAATGGTTTTTAGGATTGATGTCTCACAAGCCACATCTAGTAGAGTCTTGTTCGTCGGTGCGAGTTGCGACACATCTATGAGTGAGAAGCTATAGGACGTTAGAAAGTTACACTTCTTTCATTATTCATGAAGTCGTGCCTTAGAGTTTAGATCTATAAGTGTCCTTTTCCTAACCCTCTCTTGTGTTTATAGGATGTGAATACAAGGGTGAATCAAAGAAGGACGGAAGAGGAGATTGTGAATGAGGGAGTTCCTCCACAAGGTCTTCAAGGTAACCAAGTTCCTATAGGCAATCAAGGAAATCAAGTTTTGGTGGATCCCCCGGCCATGACCAATGAGGAAGTTAGGTCAGATCTTTTGATGATGGCTCAAGCTATAACTACTTAAGCTCAATCCATGATGGCTCAAGCAAATAGGGGTGTTGAGGCTAATGTGAACCCCAATGTGAGTACTCTAGCTTCTAGGTTAAGAGACTTTGTGAGGATAAATCCTCTAGTGTTTCTAGGATCTAAGGTGGGAGGGGATCCCCCGGAGTTTTTGGACGAGGTGTATATGGTAGTCACTGTTATGTGGGTGACTTCTCATGAGAAAGCGGAACTTGCCGCCTATCAATTGAAGGATGTGGTCCAAATTTTTTTCACTCAATGGAAAGGTAATAGGTCAGTAGGAGCGAGGCCTATAGATTGGGAATTGTTTAAGGAAGCATTCCTTGGAAGGTTCTTTCCCTGTGAGAAGAGAGAAGTTAAGATGGAGGAATTTGTCAATCTTAGGCAAGCTAACAAGAATGTTCAAGAGTACTCTTTGAAATTTACCCAATTGTCTAAGTATTCCCCATCTTTGGTGTCAAACCCTATGGATGAGATGAGTCACTTTGTTACGGAAGTATCAGACATAGTTGAGGAAGAGTCTCGTACGGCGATGCTTGATGTTTACGTAATCAAGACACAACTTCCAATTCAAGTGTCTATGATCGTACAATAGTAAAGTTACCCAACCAAGGGTTGGGGTCGAGTCCCAAGGGAGTGGTTTTGAGAATTAATAGAAAAATAAAATTTAGTTCTAATTAGTCATAGCTATAAACTTTATCGAATATAAAAATACTAAATCTAAAGGGGTGACGCAAGCGTCAATTATCAATGGGGGGTTTTGTATTCATTAACAACTAAAAACAACAAAAATATACGAAAATGATATAGAGAGACGGGATTCTTGGGATGTGATAGGAATACGGGATAGAGTAAATTATCGGGTAGGTGCTTATGATAGTAAATAGTTGAGTATTTGTGACTAGGCTAGACTGTAGTGGGGGTAAAATCTCTCTCGAGCAACTTACCCTGAATCAACTCAGTTTCTCTCGAGCACCAAGTTGCCGCATTAAACACAACCTCTACCTTAGCCTATTCAATCTCTCGAGCTTAATATATGGGAGAATGACTAGGATTCACTCTCTCGAGCTGAACCCATGTCGACCCAATACCACCGACCATCAATTTAATAGTCTTGGTTTTACGACCTCTCTCTAGAGCAAGCCAAAAACACTAAGATGAAATCGTATTTTCAACTGCAATTCCATTAAGTTCATACAAAACTACTAAACAAAATCACACCATCAACAAGCAAGACCCAACAGATAATCTAACCCATAATCACAAAATCACACCCTAAGAATTGGGGTTTTAGTTAGACATGTAAAAGAGATAAAAATTTATACCAATATCAGTTTCCATCAACTGGGTATGAAGAATTAAGTCTTAAAACATGTCAAGAGTGAAGAATCTTCAAGAGCCAAGTCCAATTTGTTGGAGTTGAAACCCCTTGAACCTTCAAGGTCTTAGAACAAAGTCTTCAAAACCCTATAAACTTAAACTCTCTAAAAACTGTAAAAAGTTTGAATAATAATAGTGATAGGATGCTAAGCTAGACATTTAAACATGTATTTATAGTGTTTGAATATTTGTGTTGTAGAGGACCCTTCGGCGAAGTTATTCGAGATTGCCTTCCTATTTTAGCCTTTAGACTCTTCACATTTTGAGTCGTTGGGTGATATGGTACTGCTTCACGGAACTGCTCGACGACGCGCCGACTGCTCCATTTCATCACCAACTTGACCTTTTCCTTCAGGGCTCAGTACACTGGAATAAAAGGCGATCTCCAGGCCGATCAACGACTCGCCAACTAGGCTCGGTGATCTTTAGGCCTTCATTTCTTCATTCTTTTCACCTTGTTCCTTCTTCCCAAGTAGTGTCCATGCGTTGCCTCAAACTCCAAATACCCAAAACTTAAGGATTTTCATCAGATATTGAGATAAAATATGTATTTGAGGACACTAATTCTATCAAAATATAGACCTAAATGAGTCCAAATTGTGGACTCATCAATGCTCCATGATGATATGAACATTTTTAGACTCATGGTGTATGCTCAATCTATGGAGGAGTCCAAACTCAAGAGGAAGAATAGGGACTTGAAGAGGTCTAGGCCCGAAGAGCAAGGCCAGCCTCGGTTCAAAAAGAGAGCTCCAAACCAAGACTCTTCAAGTACTCCTAAGGTTAACCAAGAGAAAGGTAGTGGGTCTTCTTTTTCTAAACCTACTTGCACTACTTGTGGAAAGAAGCATTTTGAGAAGTGCCTAGCCGGTGCTAATGGGTGCTATAGTTGTGGGAAGAATGATCACCAAGTGAGAAATTATCCTATTCTTGCAGCCAAAGGAAGGGAGGCTAAGCAAGCTTCTCCTAATGTTCCGGATCCTTAAGCTACAAAGAATAGTCATTTCTATGCACTTCGGGCTAGAGATGACAAAGAAACTCTTCCGGATGAAGGCACCGGTAAGTGATGATTTCTTATAGTTGTGAATGTTGTATTGAGGTTCATTTGTTATTTTCATGGTAGCCTTAGAATGGGTTTACTCTTAAGGGGGAGATGGTATGTTGAATAGTAAGGTGTTGAGAGTTTAAATATCCTTATCACTTTTCTTCTATTCCCATTCAAGCTTGAGACCAAGAGTTCCCTGTAGCTTGTTTCATGTTTTGGATTCATGTGTGAAGATGTGGTTCCATGATCTCCTTATGTCATGCATGTTTTGATGAAATGTATGTTTAATGAGAAAATGAGCTTTTTGATTTATGTGTTCCTCATGTTGCTATGTGTCTATAATGAGTTTCCTAAATGCTTCATGAGTTGAATTGTTAAACATGCTTAAATGTGTTTTGTGAAAAGTTGCATAATTTGCCTAATGGTGTTATGATGAGCATGTTTTGAGTTGGAGAAGGTAGTTCCTCCAATAAAATGAGAAATGTTAATGTTTTGGTGCATAATGAGTTTGTAGAAGTAGTTCCTACTTTCTTGTATTCGCATTAAGCTTGATGATGTGGAGTAGATGTTTCCTCCTATGAATATGCATTTATATTGATGTGTCATGCATGATGTGTTGCTAGTCTAGAGTCATTATACCCTAAAGTGTCTTTTGAGAAAGAATGTTCCTAAGGGGGAGATGTAACGACTCGCAAAATGATAGGTTAAACTAGAGCCTAAACGTGGGGGTTAAAGTCGAGGGTTAAGGGCAAGGACCAATGTTTTGGGTGAAGGCCATGGCTAGGGGGCCAAGGATGCCTAAAATTGGCCTAGCCACTACCTAGCATGAACAAGAGGGCCTTCACGACCTGTGGTCGCCACCACGAGTCGTGGTGCCACCCGTGGTTGCAGGGCATTGTGCCCTAGTTTGGTGCCAAGTCAAGGCTCCTCTTCATGAGCCACTTCACAGCTTACCGTCACAACCACCAGATATGGGAAGGCTCGTGTGGTTGGCTTAGCTTGGTAGGGATGGTGTAAAGTTGAGGTGCTTCTAGTCAAGGGACCATAACAACCACCATGGGTCGTGGTGCACTTGACGAGGCGTGAAGTTGGACATGGAAGTGACTTGGTGTCAAGGCTCCAAGGCCTTGCATCCACGAGTCGAAGGCTAGACCACGACCTCCACCACGACTCATGGTCTTGACCACGGATCGTGGGAGGTCCCGTGGTCATGCCTTGGCCTCATGAAGGCTTGGCAAGTGAAAAGGAGCTACTGCCTAGAGCACCACGGGCGCCACCAGGGGACGTGGTCCCCTTTCACGAACCGTCCAACTGGCCGTGGTGCCTAGACGAGGCTGTCAAGTGAGGGTCCTTTTGGTAAATTTATGTTTAAGTTGTAATGATGTGGGGTCGTTAGAAATAGTTATATATCATACACACACACACACACACACACACATATATATATATTTATAGTTTTAAGTATTTTAACACCTATTTTACTACTTTATTCAAAACACCCAAATCAAAAACCCAAAGTTCCTCTACTCTCAATATTTCTCTCTCTAAAAGTTCTGAAAGAAGAAGAAGAAGAAAAAGAAGGAGCTAGGGTTGTGGATTGAAGGTGTTTCTGCTTCAAATTTCTTGAGGAATCACAAGCGAGGTATGATGATCCTTCATCTAGGGGTAGCTTCCACCCTTAAAGTCCATTCAAAAGTAGTTTTCAAAGGTTTCAAGTTTATGAAAAACCTAGGGTTTTACTCAATCTCGTGAGTTCCTTCTTCAAACAATTTCAAATGGTTGTTAATGACATATTATGATTGTATTATTGTTTAATTGATGATTTATGATGAAAATACTCTATGAACCCATGATTCTCTCAATTCCTAAATTGTACCTTCATGAAGTGGGTTTGTTGAGTATGAAAGCATGTGAATGGAATTTGGCTAAATTGCCTTGGGTGATTGTATTGTATCACTATACATGCCTTAATAGTAGTAAATATTTGGTGTGTTCATGATTTTATATCACCCATAAATGATGTTAATGAACTTTGGGATCGGTAGGCTTATGGTACCCTTCCATGAATGTTGATGACAAACCTTGAATCAATAGACCTAGTGTTGGTATCCCTTTCATGTGTGAAATGATGAGACTTATATCGGTAGGCCCAATGTTGATGGCGCCCTTCTTGGAAAGTCAATGAGCTATCTTTAATGTACCTTGATTCGGTAGACCTAATGGTGGTGACCCTTTCTTGTGTAATGTACTTGGGTCGGTAGACCTAATGTTGGTAGCCCTCTCAAGTACAATGATGTTAATGAAAATGAAATACTCCATGGGAATGGAGGCTAACCACCAAGTGGATATGGTAAGATGGAAAATCTCCCAATGTTAGGCTAGGGTTCTAATGGCATCTTCCTATCCCATAACTACGTGCCCACATAGGATATTAGCTAGTGGTTTCGACCTATGCTAAAATGTTACCGGTCTTACCTTAGGCAACTAGACCACCTTTTTACGGTGTGGGGACATACGACACCGAATTCCATGGTTTGCTCTCATGGTCTATGTCGGTTAATGCCTATTCCCATCATGTGAGATGTGCATTATGGTTTCTTGAGAGGTTCTATGAAGTGTGGGTGGTAATATGTGATGCAATCTATGCATTGCACGAGTCGGCTTTGATAGGGCTATAGTGAGTTCTCTAAGGTCTTAATGACTAATGAATGAAAGTTATCTTAATGAAGCTAATGAAGAATGTTGACTTAAATATCTAATGTAATGATGCATGCTACACTTGGTTTGTATTATAAGTTATTTTCCCTTGTCATGACTTATGAAATGTATGTGCTCCTTATGCATGAGTATTGCTTGAAGTTAAGTATGAATTTGTAAGTTCATCTAAGGTGGCCTCAAAGTGGCACTTAGCAGGGATAGTAGTATGGGATGCTATCCTTACATTGCATAAGTGTAGCTTAGGGTTACTTAAGATGAATGTTTAAATGTGATGATTATGACTTGTATGATGATTATACTTGTATTGTATGTCTCTTATACAAATGTTCATGATATTTCTAAAAGGTGGCATGATGCATGGTTTCCAACCAAAATGTCCGTTTAAAAGCATGTTTTTGCATGGTCATCATACTTAGTACATTTTTTTGTGCTAACCCATATTTCTCTTATTTTACTACAAGTGTAGATTTCGGCCAGTGAGTTTTTTCTCTCTAGTTCAAGGTCTTAGATTGAGATTCCTCCAAAGCTAAGTGGTATGTCCTCATATATCGAGCACAAGTGTTTAGATGTTTCTTTTCTTTCATGTAATAGACTTTTCTAGTCTTTTCAATTGAGAAGGGCAGTGACCCTACTTTAGTTTTCAAGACATTGTTTAGATGACCATGTGAGACTATAGACTTCCACTGTGTTTCAAGTATTTTTAAATGAAGTTTTGATGGTTTGGATTTAAAGAAGTTTTTTAAATTCCGCACTATTTCAATGTATCAAAAGTTATGAATGCTAACAGGCTTGTACGAGACCCTTTTGGGGTCAAGTACGCCGTGTCGCTTCCAGGGCATAGGCTCAGGTCGTGACACATTTCATCCATAGATAGATGGTCAGGAAGAGTGTCCCATTCAGACCTTAGAGGACATGTTAAGAGCTTGTGTGATCGACTTCAAGGGTAGTTGGGATGATCACCTTCCTCTTATAGAGTTTGCCTACAATAATAGCTACCATTCCAGCATTCAGATGGCCCCTAATGAGGCTTTGTATGGGCATAGATGTAGATCTCCTATTGGTTGGTTTGAAGTAGGTGAGAAAGCCTTGATAGGGACAAATTTGGTTATTGATGTTATGGGGAAAGTGCAACTCATTAGAGATAGACTGAAGACAGCCCGGAGTCTCCAGAAGTCTTATGCAGATGTAAGAAGAAGGGAACTAGATTTCCAAGTTCATGATTGGGTTTCCTTGAAAGTGTAGCCTACGAAAGGGGTGATGAGATTTGGCAAGAAAGGGAATCTCAGTCCTAGATATGTAGGCCCTTACAAGATTCTGAAAATGATTGGTAAAGTGGCTTATTAGTTATAGTTTCCAGCAGAATTAGCAGTTGTGCATCCAGTCTTTCACATTTCACTATTGAAGAAGTGTGTGGGTGATCCACCATCCGTAGTGCCATTAGAGAGTGTGGCTCTGAAAGATATTCTTTCTTATATGGATGTACCAGTTGAGATTCTTGATCTTAAGGTTAGAAGGTTGAGAAACAAAGAAGTCGCTTCAGTCAAGGTTTTCTGGAGGAGTCAGTCTGTAGAGGGAACTACTTGGGAACCAAAATCATCCATCAAGTATCCTCACCACTCCATCTTGAGGTAATAGTTCCTCTTTAGTTTTTCAGTCATTCATGTGTAAAATCAGTCTTAGTATCATATTCCTTCAGTTTGTACTTGCATTTTTAGCGTATTTGCATGTTTTTGGAACTTAGTTTAGTCAGAAATCAGTCTTCAGTGTTTAGTGGTAGGGTTGTAGCTCATTCCCTCCATTTCAGCTAGTTTATTCTTCATTCGAGAACTAATGATCCCAAGGGGGAGATATTGTAACACCTCAAAAACCAGACCCATAAAAAAAATTCAGAACTTACCTAAAACTAGTGAACCACGGCAGGGTTCACAGACCGTGACACGGTCCACGGTCCGTTGCCCGTGGTCTGGAGTTGAACTCCACTAGGCCCAGATGTCAGACCACGAGACCCTTCACGAGCCATGGTCCTGACAACGGACCGTGGTGGCATCCGTGAAATCTAACCAGTTGCCCCCTAAATCCTGAGCCACCAGACCTCAGCCCAAGTGAGGACCACGAGGACCTTTTACGGTCTGTGGTCCCTCACACGGGCCGTGGTAAGGCTCGTGAGACAGACCCTCAGCTCAGTAGTCACCAAGTGAAGACCACAACCCACTTCACGATCTATGGTCCCTTTCAAGGTCCGTAAAGGTGGTTGTGGTTAGCCACATCAGCAGTTTAAGTCAGGGGTCTTTTGGTCTTTTCCTATTTTGTTGGACCCCTGAACTACGTGGTTTTGATTAGTTTTAGCCTAGAAACATAACTAGAACTTACCTAAGTCAGATCATTAATCAAAACTTAGAAAATTAGAAGCGAAAGAGGACAAAAGATAGAGAAACCTAGTTCAAGAACGCTGCAAGTTTCCTCCAGTTCCAGCCCTGAAATCGAAGGATTTCTCCATGGAATTCGTCACCAAGTATGTGGGATTTCAATAGTGTGTTCCGTTTTCCCATTAGGTCCCTAGATTTCAATCAGATTATTGATTCCCTATTATTAACTAGACCTAGGGTTTCTAGAACTTCAGCAGATTATCATGAATTAGTAATTTATATGTTCCAAATCAGATTATCATGTTATTACTTCGTTTATTGCATGAATTTCAGAACCCTAGCTTTGTAGTTCTTTAGTTCTTGAATTACACATGCTAGGTCAAATATTTCCATATTTCAGATATACATGCCTTAGTTTTCAAATACAACTTTCAGTATATGAATGTGCATTCTCAGTTTGCATGTAAATTTTGAGTTATCCAATATATTACATATATTCAGTCGTAATGTGTTAATCATTTAATCTATTGGGAGTAGCATAATACCGAGTTGGACTAGGGTCAGTGACCCATATAGCCCCAGAACTACGAGCCACGTAGGTTGTAAGTCCCCTATGTGGGAATCATTTTAGTGATCACGCCAGCACGCCTCTACAACTTTGGTCGGGTGTATTGGACCCTCTCGATGGGCCGTATACATCGGACTCCACATTTAGCTCATGTGGTTTTATTACAAGTTATTAGTAGATCCCACAGTTCAGTCAGACTCCATTGCATTGACCACATTTCAGTATAATCATTATTCAGCATCAGCATGTTTAAATTTGGTTATTGCATTCAGTTAGCTCAGTATTCAGTATCAATATCATGTTCAAATTATACTCTTGCTTTATTGCATGTTCAGTTATATGTTTATTTCAGCTTTACTCTATCCTGCATGCGTAGAACCTTTCAAGTACTAACACATACTCTGCGCTACATCTTCTTGTGATGTAGGTTCATATTCTCTGCATCTAAATCACGCTTAGATTGGTCCCCGATCTCCAGTTCAACAACATCAGCGGTGAGTTCTCATCCTTCAAGGACTATAGTTGTGTTACTTTTAGCTTTCATTGTTTTAGTTTCAGTTTTGCTAGACATAGTTGGGGCATGTCCTAGTACTTCTAGTCAGTTAGAGGCTATTTTCAGACATAGTTAGATTTAGCTTAGTATTTGAGTTTGACGTTTCTTCTGTATTAAACTCTAATATTTTATATTCAATTTTAGTATATGGGTATTCCCCATCATTTCAGATTTCTTTACGATTAGCTTCCGCATCAGTTTTATTTCTCAATTTATCTTTAGTAGGCTCATGATTATACCAGTAGGGTTAGCTTGGGGTCACTTGTAATCCTAGGTCTAGTGTCCACATCTCAGGGGTAGCTCGGTGCGTGACATAATCATTTCTAATTCTTCTCAAATTTAGTATATAACTTTTTCAAGGTATTTCCATCAAAGAAGAGAATCATCAGATGAAGAGGAATCAATCGGAGGAGGAGAAGAATAGGTGATTTTCTGCTCTTCAATATTTAAATATGACTATAATTTGTTATTTCTAGGAGTTTGAGGACATAGTTAAACATTCTAATAGACATGGTTTTTCATTTGGAGAAAAACTTCTTCATTTATTTTTTGCGCATTACAAGCAATGAATTCCAATAGATGAAAGATTTTAGCATTGCCAAGCCAAGATGTTTGGGGAATCTTGCATTTTAAATTTGCTTGACAATATTTGATTGAACGTTTTATTTTTTCAAATAAAAATAGGCGACTTCCACTTAACAATTAACATGGAAGTGTTTAAATAGTAGATATAATTTCCTTCACATCTAAGTATAATTTTCTATCAGTCAACTCAAGCACACCAGTTAGATAAAGCTAAGGTCAACCATTTTCTCAACAATGTCTTTGTCAATTAAACATCGTCACATGTTGTATTATTATTTTATTCCAATGTTTTCATATGCTCAACTAGAACAAGTCATAGTTAGTATGTAAAAATGAAATTAGCAGGCAAGTTTAAGAGTATATCAATGTTCCTAATATATAATATGATATGATACACTAATTGTCGGAGGCTTATTACTCTCAATTTTCTGCTTATACTTTTCCTTGTTGATTTTCAAGAATAATTTTCCTTTTTTCTATCTGACCTAATATTGTCATATTTGTATATCCTACATAGCTAAATTGAGGGATTACCTTCGAACGATATATCTATGACCTTTTTTCTCCATATAGAACCAAAAGTACTTGGGTTGAGCTGAGATGAAATCATGTTTTGATGATTGAAAAAAATTAAAAGAAGACCAGGTGCGTAGCAGGTCTGTGGAGGAACTAGGTTGCAGTAGTTCAAGTTACTACAACAAAAAAGATATTTAGTGGTAATAGATTTTCCTTTTAGCAAGAATAGTGATCAGTTATGATTGGCCAAACAACGTTACATAGTTTCAAGTTAGGCCTTATTTCAATGTCGTCTCCTTTCCTGAGTCTCTCGCTGCAAGCTTCCACTGAACATTTAGCAGTATTTGGATTAATATTATTGCATTAATAGGATGGTAGATTATATATATATCAAGTAGCACCAAATATAAAAAAGTGTTTTTATACATAATATATACAATGTAAAGATTTAGAACATAGACCTAACTTAACTCAAAAGCTAGCTCATGAATGAAGGATAATCCAAATCATATAAGCAAACCACTGGTCCAATCCCCAACTAATGTGGGGCTCTTAGTCACTCTAACACACCATATATTCACCCTTAAAGGGGAGCCCAAATGGAGATGAACTTGACTATGATACCAGGTAAAGATATAGTCCTTTGGTCTAACTTAACCTCAAAATCTAGATCATGACATAAGGATTGCTCAAATCCATATAAGCTAACCATTTTGTTTCCCAATCAATGTGGGACTCTGACCCACTCTAACGCTCGTTTCACGATCAATTAAACTTGAGCGTGGAGCGGGAGAGAAAATAATGATGAACCTTGTATGGGCTTAACTAATAAGCATCCCCTCAGTAGGTAACTTTTGGTGTTGAAGTGTCACATGTTTACATGGTATCAGAGTCATATCCATTGGGACTCTCGATACACACTCCAATTGGGCTTAGTCTTGGGCTTGATCTTGTAGGAAGGTGT
Organism: Solanum microdontum; assembly: GCA_036250385.1. Taxonomy (NCBI): domain Eukaryota; kingdom Viridiplantae; phylum Streptophyta; class Magnoliopsida; order Solanales; family Solanaceae; genus Solanum; species Solanum microdontum. The sequence continues at coordinate 18,174 of JAJONQ010053777.1, forward strand.
TAGAGTTCCACATTGGTTGGAGAATCAACTAATAGTCTATTTATATGGACTTGATGTGTCATAGCGTTAAATAAACAAAATTCACGAATTGATTAAACACACTTATAATCATAAGCAGGATATATTAATTTGAACAATATATATTATTTGTTGTTTTGATTTCTTCATAATAATGATTTATTGTACTGCCATATATCTAGTTCATTGATTGTTCAGCAGAATCTACCAAATCACTTTAGAGATTTGCCTAATAAAGTTTTATACTATTTCACACCAACTTGATTTAGGGAAAAACATTTGTTGTCTTCCTCAATAGACTCAAAAAATAGAATAGAAAGAAATAAGGGTATGAGAAACAACAACAAAGCAGAGGAACACAGTGGTCTATCAACTAGTGTAAGAATGTCGGACGATATAGTGATGGATATCATCTCTTGCTTGCCCTTGAAGTTTGTTGTTCAATGTAAACTTCTATCCAAGATTTTTAAAGGTAGGATATCTCATCCTGAATTTTCCAAAACATTGTTCCAATGCCAAAATGTTACAACTACACAACTCATCTACTTAGTAGATGATGGGAGATTAATCAAAAAACTCCCAAAAATCTCCTTTAACCCTATCACTCAATCTTTGACAATGTTATGTTTTGGCATAGAGATTTTGGGCTCATGTAATAGTATAATTATCTTTGACTTTGAGAGAATTAGATGTTACTGTGATTTCAATCCCTTAACTAGAGAGCGTCAATTGATTCCATATCTGAATGCTCGTAGAAATGAGTTAGAAAAAATAGCCCTAGTGGTTGATTACCCTAATGCAGATCAATACAAATTGGTAACCATAAGTAACCTGGTGGAAAATTCCAACTTGTTCTACAAATTTCGCTTACTTTCATCAAAGCGATATGGCTTGTGGCGTGAAATCCAACTTAGAACCAATAGTTTCATATCCTTACCTTACGGTAGTGCACCTGTATATTGGCATTATTCTATATATTTTCTCAGAAGTGAAGGTAGTGTTCTAGCTCTTGATAAAAAGAAAGAAGAGGGTATACTCATTGACCCTCTTGAGTTTATTGATCATTATTTTCTCAGATATGGAAATTTTTTGAATGGTAGGGATATGAGTGTTAGCGATTTATTGCTAGGGAGGGCTCAAGGTTTGCTTACCCTTGTATGCATTTTCAGAAATTACACAGTCATTGGCACTTATGATAGAGCAAGAAACTTTTAAAGGGTTTCCCAAACTTTGGACAACTTTGTTTTAGGTCTGGATGGCCATATTATAGGCTTTTCAGTCTTGATCGACAACAAGCAATGGTATTTTCTGGTATGACATCCCCCAAAAATGTATCATGATCTATACGATTATAATACCGACATCAATGTGTACAAAAAAGTTGCAGTTCTGGACACATTTGATTATCCCATGTATTGCTTCCACCCAACATTAGCTTGTGTCCATAAGACACCCTCCAATTATGTAATGACTACTCAATAGCTATATATTACTGAAAAGTTGGAAGACATCAGAAGATTTATTATCGAAGGTACTAGCTTATTGAAGTTTAAGGCTTTAGTCATTCATTTTATGCTAGAGAAGGAGATATATGAGAAGAGTAGCTTGACCATACTTCAGAGAATGAATATAATAATAGATGTGGCGTATGCATTTTATTATCTTAACCATGAGTGTCAAACACCCATGATTCACTGTGATATAAAACCACAGGAACATTCTTCTTGTTTAAGATCTCACAGCTCATTTGGGTGATTTTGGTTTAGTGAAACTCATTCCTCAATTCAGTAATGAATCAGAAGTATGGTTAAGATAATGAAGTGCGTACGTCACATCTATTATTATATTCATTCTCTGAACTGTTGTCAAGCTACTCTTCTTATATATCTCCTTCTCTAGCATGAACTGAAAAACTAAAGCATTAAAGTTCAACTAGTTGATACCTTCTATAATAAATCTTCTGATGTCATCCAACTTTTCATCAATATATGCCTGCTGACTTGTCGTTACATAATTAGAGGGAGTCTTTTGGACACAAGCTAATGTTGGGTGGAAGCAATACATGGGATAATCACGTGTGTCCAGAAGTGAAACAATTTTGTACAGATTGATGTTGGTATCATACTCGTATAGATCATGATACTATTTTGAAGGACGTCGCACCAACAAACACACTTGCTTGCTTTCAATCCAGACTGGAAAGCCTATAATATGGCCATCCAGATCTAAAATAAAGTTGTCCAAAGTATGGGAAACCCTCCAACAATTGCTTGCTCTATCATAAGTACCAATGAATATGTACTTTTCTGAAAATGCATATAAGGGTGAGTTAACCTTACGCCTTCCTTAGCCATATATCGCTACTACTCATATCCCTACCATTCAAATTTTTTTCACAGCTTAGTACATAATGATTAATAAACTTGGGAGGGTCAATGAGTATACGCTCTTCTTTCTTTGTATCATGAGGTAGAACACTATCGTCACTTCTGAGAAAATACAGAGAATCATGCCAATAAATAGGTGGACTACCGTAACGTAAGGATATGAAACTATTGGTTCTGAGTTGGATTTCACGCCACAAGCCAAATCGCTCTATTGAAAGTAAGTTAAATTTGTAGAACAAGTTGGAATTTTCAACCAGGTTACTTATGGTTACCAATTTGTATTAGTATGCATTAGGGTAATCGACTACTAGGCCTGCTTTTTCTAACTCATTTCTAGGAGCATTCAGATATGGAATCAATTAATGCTCTCCAGTTAAGGGATTGAAAACACAGTAACACCTAATTCTCTCAGACTCAAAGAGAATTACAACATTACATGAGCCCAAAATCTATATAGATTGAATTCTATGGTTAAAGGAGAATTTTGAAACAATGTTTTGGAGTATTTAGGATGAGATATCCTACCTTTAAAATTCTTGGATAGAAGTTTACAGTTAACAACAAACATCAAGGGCCAGCGGGAGATGATTTTCATAACTATATCATCCGGCATTTTTATACTCGCTGATAGAACACTGTGTTCCTCTGCTCTGTTGCCGTTTCTCATGCCCTTAATTCTTTCTATTCTCTTTTTTGAGTCTATTAAGGAAGACAACAAATGTTTTTCCCAAAACAAGTTGGTGTTAAATAGTATAAAACTTTATTAAGGAAATCTCCGGAGTGATTCGGTAGATTCAGCTGAACAATCAATGAACTAGATATGTGGACCTATAATAAATTATTCTCATTAAGAGATCAAAACAACAAATGATATATATTGTTCAAATTAATTATATCCCTCTTAAGATCATAAGTGTGTTTAATCAATTTGTGAATGTTTTTTATTTAAGGATATGAAGCTTCAAGTCCATATAAGAAGACTATTAGTTAATTTCCCAATCAATGTAGAACTCTGACACCCGCCTTGATGCCCAAGCCCAAGTCTAAGCCCAATTTGAGTATGTATCAAGAGTCCAAATGGACATGACTCTATTACCATTTAAAGATATGGCACTTCAACCCCAAAAGTTCACTCCTAAGGGGAGGATTATTGCTTAAGTCCATACAAGGTTCATCATCATTTGGGCTCCCGCTCCACACTCAAGTTGGGTTGATCATGAAACTGGTGTTAGAGTGGGTTAGAGTTCCACATTGGTTGGGAAACAAAATGGTTTGTTGGAATGGATTTGAGTAAACCTCATCTAATGATCTAGATTTTGAGGTTAAGTTAGACCCAAAGACCAGATCTTTACATGTTCATCCCCATTTGGGCTCCCCTTTGAGGGTGAATATATGGTGTGTTAGAGTGAGTAAGAGCCCAACATTAGTTGGGGATAGGACCGATGGTTTGCTTATATGATTTGGACAATTCTTCATTCATGTCACGCCCCGAGGCTACCAGCTCGACACAAACACGGGTCATAGGATCACAACTAACCCCAAGCTAACCCTTCTATCATATCATAAGCATACTTAAAGATAAAGTGAAACAAGAAACACCATGCGGAAGCTTAATCATAATAAAACTAAAATGATGGGGAATACCCATATTAAGTCTGAATATATATATATATATATATATATATATATATATATATATA
>JAJONQ010053778.1:0-15418 GCA_036250385.1 Solanum microdontum
CTAATAGTCTAGTGTCGATTGGTGCGAAGTAATAACTAAGCCAAACATCGATTATGATGGCTAATATGAGGTATAGGTAAGGGTTAGTAAATTATACACACGTAGCCGGACCAAGGTGCAGGGTGAAATTCTCTAGATGCCGGACCAAGAATTTAGAGATACATAACTTACCACTATGCATGTGATATACTAGGAAAGGATTGTTATTACTAGGATTACTGCATTATGAGCTTGTGGGGAACATGTATACCCTAGTTAATTCTCTCATCTTGATAACAGCAAAGATTGACTTTTGTGTATTGATCACTTATTGAATTTATACAATTTGTTTCACAAATCCCCCCCCCCCCCATTTAGTTACTTGTTTCTGGAAGTAATTTGACTAATTGAATATAATTGTTGGTTAAAGTAAGGTCTAAACCATTTTCCTCATGGGATCGACCCCAACCTACAAGTTGGGCTCTTTACTTAATAACGATCGCTTATGCTTCTTTAGGGAGGTGTAATTTGAGTGTATCAACCATGTCTATACCATGTCTACAAAGGTGTAATTGATGTAATTGGGTTTAGGCCATGAAAGGGAAATGGTGGATTTAGATGTGTTCATATAGGATTGATATGGTACACTAGAATTACTTGTAATTGAAGCATATATGTTGAATTATGATTATTAGGGCTTTGAGAGCAAAGCTTATGTTAAGATTTGATGTAATTCTTGTGGAAGGGGGTAGTTCCCACATAAATTGCTTAAAGTATGAATGTATGAATGTGAAAGGCTTTCTCACATTGAATGATTCTAGGTTTGAAAGGATTGCTCCCCTAAAATGAATCTAGACTAAAAGACTATGAAATCGCATGGCTAGAGGCGACTACCCTTGACCTCTATATGAGGAGGATATGAGGTGCTTTCCCATACTTCTTAGAATTTAACAAGAGGCGACTCCCCACGTTTTTATTATGTAAACTTGAACTAGAGGTAATTATCCTCGTTCCTATTATGATGATTGGACATGGAGACAAATCCCCGTGTCTTATGATGATGGACATGGAAGCGAATACCCGTGGGCCTAAAGTATGTAAGGCAAGAGGTGACTACCCATTCGCCTTTAGAGCAAGGAAAAAGGCAACTCTCATTAGCCTTTATAAGAGGAAAAGAGGTGAATCCCCATGCCTTTAAAAGTAAGTATGAATAAAAGGAATGATGTTATGAAAAATGAATAAGATCGAATTGTTGCTTGAGTTGCCTTCCACGATGTAGGTATGACTAGAGGCGAATGACCCAAGTATTGACTAAGGATAAGTTGAGATTACTTAAGGAACTGTTCCTCTTTGATTATGATGATTTATATGCATTGATTATGCTTATGACTCATATTGTCTTACCCTTATGTTTATGTTGTTTATGCAAACTATCATATGTAGTACATTCTTGTACTAATGGATATTCTTGCCTACATTCTTATCAAATGTAGGTTCAGGGGATATAGACGCTCACTCTTGTGGCTAGGATCTTAGTAGAACAAGGATTTGAAGATTGGTGAGTCCTCATAGGGTTCAAGAATTTGACCACTATTTTCCCTTATGTCTTTTATTTTTATGTTTTGAACTAGTGTATGCATTATGTCCCAAGGATATTCATGTTTTAGATTGTTTGAGAAAAAGTGCATTAGACCTCCACTTCATCTTATAAATACTTTGATTGTGTTGAAATTTTTTAAATTTCCACTCATTTCTTTTACTCTATGTTATGATATGCTAAGTGGCTTGTATGAGGCCTCTCGGAGTCTTGTACACCATCTTACATCTAGGAGGTACCCTTGGGTCGTCACAATCTTGGTAATCACAGAACAAGGTCTAGAATGGTTCTAGGATGTCTCAAAACCACGTCTAGTAGAGTCTGGTTCATAAGTGTGAAGCGCCACATTTATGAATGAGAAGCTACTAGATGCTTAGGAAACTTCACTTCTTCATTTCTCTAAGTTGTGCCATGGAGTTTAACTCTATTAAGTCTTCCTCCTAATCCTTTGGTTTACAGGATATGACTACTAGAAGGGCAACTACAAGGAATGAGGGAGACAATGTGGGTCAAGAAGCTACTCATCAAGCTACGATTAACCCTTTGGCTTAGAATGTAACAAATACCGAGTTTAGGTCGGCTTTCCAAGTATTGGCTCAAGCCGTGATGGCTCAATCCAATAGAGAGGTGGTAGTCCCGGTGAACCCAAATGTGGGTACGGAGGCATCAAGAGTGCGGGACTTTACAAGGATGAACCCTCCCGAATTTTATGGCTCCAAAGTTGAGAAAGATCCTCAAGAGTTTATTGACGAGGTCTATAAGGTATTTGCTATCATAGGAGTGATGCCTGTAGAGAAGGCGGAGTTGGCCGCTTATCAACTCAAAGGGGCTGCTCATATTTAGTTCAATCAGTTGAAAGAGGCAAGGCCAATAGAAGTGGGGGCCATAGAATGGGAAAGGTTCAAAAGTGTTTTTCCTGATAGGTTCTTCCCTCTAGAGATGAGAGAAGCTAAGGTTCTTGAGTTTATTAATCTTAGGCAAGGAAATATGAGTGTGAAGGAATATGCTATGAGGTTTACTCAATTGTCAAAATATGCTCCTTCTATTATGGCTGATCGTTGGGCTAAGATGAGTAAGTTCATGTCAGGTGTGTCCGATATGATAGTCAAAGAATATTGTACAGTTATGCTTGTCCATGACATGGACATCTCTCGTCTTATGGTGCATGCCCAACAGATTGAAGAAGAAAAGCTCAATGACAGGTCGAGGAGACTTAAGAGAACAAGAAATGATAATGGTAACTCTTTCTATCCTAGGTCTGGTGAACGTGGTTGTTCAAGGTTTCGACAAAAGGTTTCCGGGCAAGGTTTTTCCAATGCTCCTCCGAGGACTCACAATGAAAGGGTGTCAAACCCTAGGCCTTAAAGAGAGAATAGTGGGGTTTTAGTACCCATTTGTGGTAAGTGTGGATCAAAACATGTGGGTGAATATCTAACAGGCTCTAATGCATGCTGCGGTTGTGGTAAAACGGATCACAAGGTAAGGAATTGTTCTTCAGTTGCTAAGAATGAAGGAGATAGTCGTTGTAAGGCTCAACCCGTACCCTTCATCCGGTCCAAGTAGTTCGGGTGAAAATGCTTCAAAGAAAAATATGCTCTATACTCTTTAGACTAGAGGTGAACAAGAAGATTTCCCCGATGTGGTTACTGGTATGTTAAAAGTTTTCCAAATAATGTATATACTTTACTTGATCCCAGTGCTACTTTGTCTTTTGTGACGTCATATGTGGCTATGTGATTTGATGTATCACCCAAAGTTTTATTAGAACCTTTTTTTGTCTCTACTCTGGTTGGTGATTCCGTGATGGCTAAGAAGGTTTATAGAGAATGTCTTGTCTCCTTACCCCATAGAGTTACTCTTGTTGACTTGGTAGAGCTTGATATGTTAGACTTTGATGTTATTCTTGGTATGGATTGGCTGCACTCTTGTTATGATTCTATAGATTTTAGAACATGTGTGGTCAAGTTTGAATTCCCTAATGAGCCTTTCCTAGAGTGGAAGAGGGGAAATTCTATACCTAAGGGTTGGTTCATTTCTTATCTAAAAACTAGATTTGAACCATTTAGTAAGGGTGAGGGATGTAGATTCTGAAACCCCTTCCCTTGAGTTGGTCCCCGTTGTAACTAAGTTTCCCGAAGTGTTTCCAGAGGAATTACTCGGTATTCCTCCCGAGTGGGAAATAGACTTTGGTATTGACTTTCTCCTAGATACGCAACCTATCTCTATCCTTACTGTATGGCTCCAGTAGAATTCAAGGAGTTGAAAGAACTGTTGGAAGATCAATTGGAATGTCATGACCTAGGGGTACCCCCTAGATGTAACAAGGCGTACTCAACCCTGAAAGGTCTCATACAACCCCCTTAGCATATCATAAACATATGATAAAAGAAATTATGTTGAATTTAAACTTTCATCCATACAATCGAAGTCTTTTATAAAAGCAAGTGGAAGTGTAACTTGTCTCAATTAGCCATCTAATACAACCTTCGAATAAAAAATAGGGTCACACCCCTTTCAACATAATCCAAAAGTGAAATAACTAGAAAGAAACTACAATTGACTCATACGTCCTCAAATCTTGAGGACTCACCACAACCTAGGAGAATAGTCGATCCAATCTTGAACCAATAGAGAATCACTTAAGAATCGGAACCTACACTTTGTGAAAAATGTAGAAAATATGGGTTAGTACAGAAATGCACTAAGTATGATAGCCATGCATAAAAATCCTTGAAAACATTCTAAAAAGGACATTTTAGTTGAAAAACATGCATTTACCAAGTTTGAGAATCATCGTGCACTTTTGGTATCAAAGAATAAGTCACATGCATATTCAACATATAAATCATCAATCGAACCATTTCATAAGTAACCCTAAGTTATACTTGTGCAATGTATAGATAAAGATCTCATAATCCCATCTACACTAAGTACCACTTTTAGGCCACTATAATCATACTTACCATTCTTTATTATCATCTTTAGTTAATACTCATAGACAAGGAACATTCAGATTTAATAACATACCAAGGAAAAGCAACCCATAGGAACAATCCACAGTAAGCATACTTCATTACATTTAGCCTTTTATGTCAACATACTTATTAGCATCATCATAAGCATATTCATTTCATAAATCATTATAACATTTGAGGAGCACACCATAACCACTCTCAAAAGCCTACTTGTGCAATGCATGGATGAAGTCACATACCGCTACCCACACTTCATAGATCTTCTTGAGTAACCATAGTACATAACTCATATCCTTGTTCATAGTGGGAATAAGCCCTAATAGACATAGACCATGTGAGCAAATCATGGAATCCGGTGTCATGTCCCACACCGAATAGAGTTGGTCTACTTGCCTAAGGTAGAACTGGTAACACTTTAGCTTAGGTGGATCCACTAGCTAATAACCTAGATAGGCACATAGTTATTGGATAAGGAGGTTGTTACTAGAAACCCGGACATACATAGGGAGAGCTTCCACCTCACCATATCCACTCGGTGCTAAGCATTAAATTCCCATGGAGTAGTTAATTCTCTTTTTAACATCATTACACATGAAAGGGATGCCATTGGCCTACCAGTTCAAGGTACATCATTAAGATAGCTCATTGAATCATCATGAAAGGGGTACCATTGATCTACCGATTCAAGGTTCATCATTATAATAGCTCCTTGACTCATCATGAAAGGGGTACCATTGGCCTACCGATTCAAGAAAAAGACTTAGAATACTTCATCAGACACTCTTGAAAGGGATGGCATTGGCCTACCGATTGAAGGTTCATTAAGTCAAGATAAATTTTAATTACACATGAAAAGGATGCCCTTAGCCTACCGATTCAAGGTATATCAATCAAGATCACTTTCATTCACACATGAAAGGGATGCCATTAGCCTACCAATTCATTTAGGTGAGGAAAGCCTTTCACATCATGGCATCATCATTCATAAGTGTATAATTTAGAATAGCCTTTCAACAATACCACAATTACATGATAGTCATAATCAACTTACTTTCAAAGTATTCATAAAATATGTACATAAACATCATGATCATACAATATTGTCATAATTTAACCTTCAAGGACCATGGATCACACTCAATAAACACACCTAGAATTACTACATTAGGCATGGATAATGACCTGATTCAAGTAATCAATTCATAACATTCATAATTCTATAGCATTCTACAATCATCAATCAATACCCACACTTTAAGATCCAATTTGGGAAAATAGGGTAATACATGGATTCTTGAGTAATTCACTTAAAATCATATAAAATCATTAATATATTCATAAAAAATCATAATTCAATCATTAAAAATGAATTTGAAAGGAATCCATGAGATTGAAGTCAAACCCTAACTTTTGGGTTTTCTAGTTTTGAAATTGGGGGTTTCGGAAGGGCTCTATGGGTGAAGGTTACCCATAGATGAAAAGATACAATACCTTATTGAAGATTCACCACGAAATTGAGGAGAAAATCTTGATTCTTCAACCCTAGATTCATCTTTCTTCTTCTTCTTCCTTGGAATTCTAGAGAGAGTTTATTTGGGGAAAAGTTGGTTATGGATTTGGTCTTGAGATTTATGAGGAGTATGAATTAGTTAATGACTTAAAAAGTCTTATATAGGTCTATTAAAACAATACAAAATGACCCTACATCAAATTAACTAAAAAAGGAAATTACCTAAAAACCCTTACTTTGGCCGAACCTTGGGCAGATTGCAAGCCCCATCCACGACCATGCCTCACGGACCGTGAGTGGACTCATGAGGCATCCTGTAGGTCTGTGTATTGGGGTTCTGCAGCTTGAAACTTGGCCTTGACCCACGAGGCGTGGATGGACCTATGCTCCGTAGGTCCCATCTGTGGTTCACCTTATTTGGACAGCTTGGAGGTTAGGTTTTAGGGTCATCCTCAAGGACCCTTGGTTGGTCCTGGGGAGTTGTACCTTGACGTTTAACCCCCAAACCCTTCATTCTAAGTTCGATAAGGAAGTTTTACGACTCTAACACTTATGACAAGCTCTAGTTAAGCCTACTAGTTTCTGGGGTGTTACATGGATAAGGGTTTTATCCGACTGAGTATCTATCCATGGGGTGCTCTAGTTTTGTTCATTAGGAATAAGGATGGTTATCTTCGTATGTGCATTGATTATTGTTAGTTGAACAAGGTGACCATTAAGAATAAATATCTTCTTCCGAGGATAGATGATTTGTTTGACAACTTCAAGGAGCAAGTTATTTCTCTAAGATTGATCTTCGATCCGGTTATCACCAATTGAGGGTTAGAGGAAATAACATTCCGAAGATGGCTTTTTGAACTCGGTAGGGTCATTATGAATTTTTGGTAATGTATTTTGGGTTGACTAATGCTCCGGTGGCGTTTATGGATTTGATAAATAGAGTGTTTAGACAATACCTTGACATGTTTGTGATTGTGTTCATTGATGATATTTTGATCTACTCAAGGAGTGATAATGAGCACATTGACCATTTGAGGATTGTGTTGCAAATCCTTAAGGAACAATAACTCTTCGCAAAGTTTAGAAAGTGTGAGTTTTGGCTGAGGTACATAGCTTTCCTTGGTCATATTACAAGTGAGGGTACAGAGGTAGATCCTAAGAAGATGGATGCAGTCAAGGATTGGACTAGACCATTATCGCCTTTGGACATTAGAAGTTTCTTGGGTTTGGACGGTTAATATCGATGGTTTGTTGAGGGGTTTTCTTCTATTGCCTCTCCATTGACGGCTTTCACTCAAAAAAAGGCTAAGTTTATGTGGTCTGAATTATGTGAGAAAAGGTTCCAACAGTTGAAAGATAGACTTACTACCACTCCGATTTTGATTGTACCGAAAGGAGCAGATAATTTTGTTATATAATGTGATGCCTCGAGAATTGGGTTGGAATGTGTGCTTATGCAAAAATGTAAAGGTTATTTCCTATGATTCAAGGGAACTTAAGGTCAATGAGAAGAATTATCCGACCCACGATCTTTAATTAGAGGCGGTGGTTTGTGCCTTAAAGATATAGAGGCACTACTTGTATGGTGTTCATGTAGATGTGTTCACCGACCACAAGAGCTTGCAATAGGTGTTTAGCTAGAAAGATTTGATTCTTCGCCAAAGAATGTGGCTTGAGCTATTGAAGGATTATGATATGAGTGCTCTCTATCATTCAGTAAGGCGAATGTAGTAGTAGATGCTCTTAGTAGGTTACCTATGGGTAGTGTTGCTCACACTGATGACGATAAGAAGGAATTGGTACGAGATGTACATAGATTGGTCCGTTTGGGTGTTAGGTTGATGGAATCTACCAAGGGTAGTGTGATGGTTCATAACAGTTTCAAATCATCTTTTGTGAGTAATGTGAAAGCTAAACAATGTCTACATTCGACTTTGGTAGAATTGAAGGAAGCGGTGCTCAAGAAATCCATGGAGGCTTTCTCTTAAGTGGGAGATGGAGTACTTAGATACCAAGGTCGATTATGTGTTCCAAATGTTGAGGATATAAAGGAACAAATCTTGACGAAAGCCCATAATTCTTGGTATTCCATTCACCCGGGAGCCACCAAGATGTACCATGACTTGCGGGAAATTTATTGGAAGAATAGGATGAAGAAGGATATTGCAAGATTTGTGGCAAAATGTCCAAATTTCCAACAAGTGAAGGTTGAGCATCAGAAACTGGGAGGTTTATCCCAAGATATTAGCATTCCTACTTGGAAGTGAAAAGATATGAATATGGACTTTATAGTAGGGTCACCACGTACCCGACGATAATATGATTTGATTTGGGTCATAGTAGACCGAATGACGAAATCGGCCCATTTCATTCCCGTCAAAGTTTCTTATGCAACGGAAGACTATGCTAAGTTATATTTGAGGGAAATGGTAAGGTTGCATGGGAAACCCTTGTCCATTATCTCTAATAGAGGTACTGAGTTTACTTCTCAGTTTTGGAAGTCATTCCAAAAGGGTCTTGGCACTAACGTGAAGCTTAGCACGACTTTTCACCCACAAACGGATGGTCAAGCAGAGCGAACTATCCAAAATTTAGAAGATATGTTGAGCTAATGCGTCATCAATTTCAAGGAGAAGTTGGGATGATCACTTTCCATTGATAGAGTTCTCTTATAATAATAGCTACCATTCTAGTATTGGCATGGCTCCCTTTGAAGCTCTTTATGGCAGGAGGTGTAGATATCTCATAGGATGGTTTGAGGTGGGTGAAATTGCTTTGGTAGGACCCGAGTTAGTTCATGAGGATATTGAGAAGATTTGGCTTATTAGAGAAAGGTTGAGGACAACCCAAATCAACAAATGTCTTATGCTGATGTTAGAAGGAGAGACCTTGAATTTAATGTGGATGATTGGGTTTACTTGAAAACCTCACCCATGAAGGGTGTAATGAGGTTTAGTAAGAAAGTGAAACTTAGTCCCCGTTTTGTAAGCCTATATCAAATTTTGAGACGTATTAGTAAGGTTTCTTATGAGCTTGATTTGCCAAATGAGTTTATTTCGGTACATCCGGTTTTCCATGTCTCTATGCTAAAGAAGTGTGTTGGAGATTCGGCATCCATAGCCCCCTTAAGGCTTGGGAGTGAAAGAGAATCTTTCTCATGAAGAAGTTTCGGTTGAGATCTTGGACCGACAAGTTAAGAAATTAAGGAACAAGGAAGTTGTTTCTACAAAAGTGTTATGGAGGAATCATTTAGTTGAGGGTACTACTTCAGAGGCCGAGGCTGCTATGATGTCCCGATATCCTCATCTTTTTCCTTCTCCTACTCTAGCTCGAGGTAATGAATTTCCTCATGATTGCTCTTTGTTGTGATGTCATGTGTATTTTAGATATTCCCATGATTTCCTTATGTGATGCATGTTCATGAAAAACTTGTTTTTTGAAAGAATATGAGTTAGGTGCTTTATTTTCCTCATGTTGTAGTGCATTGATTATGAGTTGCCTATAGACTTCATGAGATGAATTATCGAACATGCTTTAGCTTGGAGTGGAGATTTCCTCCTTGGCTATATATGTTGTGAGTGTTGATTGCATATAGGCTCCATGAGATTGTATTGAGCATGCTTGTAATTTGGAGATGGTAATTCCTCCTAGATGATAAGAAGTCTTAAAATCTCATGCATATCGGTTGCTAGATGTAGTTCCTACCTTCCTTAAGATGCATTTAGTAAGTATAGTTAGGGGTTAATGTTTACTCCTTAATTAGTTGTGTGCATTTAAAAGAGTTGCATGCATGATGGATTGCTAGTTTAAAGTCCTTTTCTCCTAGTAATGCCTAGAATTACATTCGAGGATGAATGTTCCCAAGGGGGAGATAATGTAACACCTCGGAAAGTCAAGGGAAAAAATTCCCTTCCTTATCCAACTCTGCAAAGTGAAGTTCCATCGCCCAAATGACTTGGAGATTCGCCAAGTGCAACCATCTCGCCCAGTGGCTAGTCTCCAAGGCCCTAGCTACTGGAAATTTGGGCGAGCTAGGTCGAGCTCACTGTTCTAGTCCGTGTATCGCCAAAGGTCCCTCCCCATCGCCTAAGTGGCGTGCCTCCTATGGTGGCTTACTAGAAAATTAAGCGAGCCAAGGGCTCACTTGGCGAGTTGCCAAGTGCCCTTGGGCGAGCCTCAGCGTGCAGCAACCTTAGGACTTAAGTTAGGGTCATTTGTGTCTTTTCAAGATTTTCCCAAGACTATACTATGTCGTTTTACCCTTCACCTAGAAACGTACATAAGCATTATATTCCCAAAATCCCCCCAACTTAAATCATTCTCCTAAGAATCTAAAAGAACACCCCAAGTTCTTCTTTCAAATAATTCTCTCTCTAGAACTTGAAGAAGAAGAAACAGGTCAAGATAGGATCAAGCTCAAGTCTCAACTCCTCAAGTAATGGTGGGAATTGTGATTAAGATATGATGGCTTTTCATCCATGGAATCCTTTATTCCATGAAGTCCCCATGATTCCCCAATTTAAATGATGAATTTCCCCAATTTGAGTTAGGGTTTCTTCCAATGTTGCGGGTATTGATGAATGTTGATCTAATTAAGATGACTAAGATTCAATTATGCTTATGTGATGACTATGATGAAGACTTGGTTTACTATGATTATGATTTATCTCTTATGCTCATTAACTATGTCTTATGTTGACTTATGTTTAAATGATGCTTATGTTGGAGATTATGCTATGACTATGATGACTATGCTATGACTATGATGATTATGCTATGAATATGTTACTATCTCCTATGCTTATGACTTATGTTGACTAACCATTTTGAGATGCTCTTATGATGTTGTGCTAGCTTTCATACTTGGTACATTTTGTACTAACGCATATTGCCTACATTCTAACCAAATGTAGGGTTGGAGACTTGAGTTTCTTTGGAGGCTAGGTTCTAAGGTGCAAGAAAACTTGAAGATTTCGTGAGTCCTCATAGCTTCGAGGACGAACCCACATTATTCCTTTATGTCATGTCTTTATGTTTTTAGACTTTGTTGGGCTGCGTCCCAAGACTTTTATTCATGAGTTTAATAGATGGTTTGAGACAAAGAGTATAGAAAGACTTCCACTTTCATTTATGAAAGATGACTTCGATTGTAAAAGTTTTAAATTTTTCCGTATTTTTCTATTATCTTATGTTTAGGATATGCTAAGGGCTTGTATACGACCCTCTCGGGATCAAGTACGCCATGTTACGTCTAGGGGGTACCCCTGGGTCGTGACAAAGGTGGTGATGTCTCTCATGCTAGGGTGTGTGGTCGATGGCTTAGTAGTACCTATTGATGGAGGGGGGGCTCTAAGCGATCAGAAGTGAAGACATGTTGAAGTGAAAGCCAAGATTTTTCCTCATACTTGTTGGCATCTTTGGAATAAGTTAGAAAAAATGAGATGTAGATGGAGACAAGGATGCAATACAAGTTGGGGAATAAGCAAAGTATGAGCCTAAGGACAACCACGGGAGATGGGGAAGTTGGTAACAAAATATAAGACTTTCCTCTTTGTTCTAAGAAACTATTGTGAGGATTGGAGAATACTGAAATTCCTGAAACAAGATATGAGTAACAATGCTAAAGGGAGAGGAGTATTTATAGGAAAAAACTATAATATCACCTAAAAGGACGCAATTTAAGTCGAATGATGTATTAGAAGATGAATAAACAAGTCACAAATAATGAAGAGACATATAAAGTAAGAATAAGAAAAGATGGAAAGTAAATATTTTGTTAGGATTCTCAGCTTCCATTAAGATGCTTTAAAAGACAAAGTGAATATTTTATAGGGATTTTTTATCATCATTATAATGCTTTAAGAATTGAACCACCCACAAGAACAAATTGCATGTAGCCACATATTTCTAATAAGACAAAAATGAATGATTTGTGTCAACACAATAATGAGAAATGATATTTCATTTCCTTCTAAAACAAAACACATTTCATTTTCTGAGAAGAGGTTAATACTTAAGACTTGTCGAAGAAAGAAGAAAAATCATTTATGCTCATTAGACAAAAGGAAAATTTTGTCTAAAGAGCATGGGACTATCTGTATTGGAAAAAAAAATAGACAAGAACATGGTAGAGTTATATGCTAACACTTGGAAGGCCAAGTCAAGAATAGTCCTGAAGAAAGATGACACACTTGACTCTGAGACCTGAAATCAAAAAGACTCAAGTGAACGAAGGACGAGTCAACTGACAGTACTAGCTGTTATGAAATAATCATAGAGACAATGTCATACTTTACTTCTTTAGTCTTAAATGTTATTTAATTTGTCATTCAATGAGAGTTATAAGGGAATAATTCTGATCTATTAGATCTTGAGAATTTCTCCTTGTAAAAGGGGTCAGCTTTTCTTGTTGAAGGACACTTGATTTTTACTTATTCAATACTAAATTCTTACATTTAGAAAACACATTCTTACTTATTACTTACTTGTCAGCTCTTGTGTACATCAAACTCGTCTGCAATCATCTTGATCAAGGATATCATCGAAATTGGGCTAACATGCTCTAATTACTTTATATTGTTAATTTTTTGAGTGTTATTTAGCTTACCAATTATTTACAACATTCTTATTTATCATTTTGTTATTATTCAATTCAATGCATGTGCTCTTTAAATTTCACATATAAATTTAATTGTACCTTTTTTTGGGTAAATAGTACCACAATTTACTAGCAGAGAATCAAAGAATTGGGTGTTGGTACTAACATTTGTTGTAACATGACTTGAACTTAATGTAAAAAAATTTACCAAAGATTTTAGGAGAATAATGGATTATTTGTATTTATGGGTGAGAAAAAAAGCCTTGTAAGAGTTGTTGAGTTTTTGGTTATATATATGACTTGTGCTTGTAATCTAAGAGAATGTGCTTGAGAATTAATATGACAACTAAATTTTGACAAATGAATAAAAACGTGAGCTAGATCTCTGATAAGAATTGGGTTTCCAGAATAAACAAGAAAATTATGCGGAAGCAAAACTATAAAGATTAAAGATAAAAACGGAAAGATATGCAAAATTCAAGAATAAAAACCCCAATTTCAAGATAAAGTACTTAGAACCCTAATTGATTTTAGTATTTAAAATTAGTGGATTAAGACTAATTATGATACTAATAGAGTCAATTCAAGAACTTAGATCAAAAGTGATCTAGACCCCTATTACGATGAAATTAGAGACAACAATTAGTATAAGACTAATCACCTTCTTTAATTTAGAATAGAAACCAAAGATATCAAATTAAGAATTAATCTTACCACTTAAAAAATCGTTCTTATAAGGTTGTAAGATAAATCCATAGTCACCACACACAAAGGTGTAAAGAAGAGAAACCTCTCAAATAATATTAAGCATGTATGTTTGTCTCTTAAAATAATAAAATCAACCCCTATATATAGGGAAAACCTATCCCAAATAGAATAGGCTTTAAATCCTACTTTTATGAAAACTTTAAACTAGGTAACTTTTAAACTAGGAAACTTTAAACTAGGAAAACTTTAAACTAGGAAACTTTTTAAACTAGGAAAATTTTAAATTAGGAACTTTTAAAATAAGAACTTTTGACTTTAAGCATTCAACTTTTTGGACTCTTTTATTGGGCTTCACGTGACCCAATCTTCTTTCTTTTGGGCTTGAATTTGGACATCTCTTTCATGATAAACATATTCTCGATTTTGTATTTAAGCCTGTCAACTTTAGTACAAGTAGGCTGACATGGATGCTATCAGTCCCCTCTTCTTGAAAACAATTCGTCTTCGAATTTAAATCTCTCAAAATCAAGACGACATGAATTAGCAAATAACATCCATTACTCGAATGCAACAATGGTAGGAACAAAACAAGATAGTGACCATGTGTCCACGTAATCCAATTAATCCTGACATGTATAAATACACCTTTATAAAGCATGTGAACATCATTATCCCAATAGAAAATTCTCCTACTTATATAAACACAACGAACTCCTTGTCTAGATGACATTGCGAATGACAACTTCAATTTAGCTCTATCAATAAAGTTTTCCAACGGGCATGACAAAGACAATATAAAATTCCTATCAAATTGAACACTTTTGTGATATAGCCAAGCATCTTCAATTATACCTCCCAAAGATTCTTCCACATAAATAATAGTCACCCATTCTTCAATATACATTGTATTCAAATAAGCATTGAAGTGATCATAATCATGTACCTCATTATCACTAGTAGCAAATACCCTTTTCAACTCACAATAACCAACACTTGAAGAATTATGACTCATTACATATATAGAATCATATTACAACAAGTTATCACACAAAAACACTTGAACAAGAGAGGAAGAATCCTCAAACTTATTCACAAGCTCCCTCCCACAAACATCACACCTCTTTTTAACAAGTGAGAATCCATAATCAACTATATCATGCTCAATTTTAAAAGAGCTCACATTACTCTTATTGAACTTGGCGATTGAAGTTAGTGACTTGTTATATAACAAAATATCATCATCATCAAAATCAATGAAGTCACCAACATAAGAATTATGAGTGTAGTTCATTACCTCCAAGAAGACTTAGGTGTTTTAGGAATACCAAGAATGTGAATCAACGAATTATACATACCATACTTGGTCTTATGTAGCAAAGGAATAACATCACCTCGATTTTCCTTTCTCATTGGTGTTAAATTCACAATTGCCTTGTTGAACTTTTTGTTATGAGCCTTATCTTGGACAGATCCAAAATAATTTGTTTTACCTTTATCGTTCTCATCAACATACACTTTCTCAATATGACTTGTAGTATCAACCACTTTAGGATTAAGTACATCCAATGACTTTGGTTTTTCAATGCATACTTTCCCATGAGTATCTACGAGAGAGTCAACACAACTAGAAGAAGAAGTAGGAATGCTAGAGTTAGAATAAGAAATAACCTTAATCAAACTCTCTTGTTTTTCTCTCTCGACCTCACTATCATCCTTTTTTTTCTCATGGTCGTCTCTCTTTTTTTTTCTCTCATTCTCACTTTTTTTCTCACTTGACATACCATTCTCTTCACACAACACACCCTCTCCTTTTTCCTCTCTTGGAATGTCAGAATGATCTCCCTTTCTCCTCTCAATCTTTTCTCTCTCAAATTTCTTCATTGCCTCTTTCACTCGTTTCTAATCTTCATAAACTTGGGTTGGAGTTAAAGGTGCAAGTGTATATTTTATTTTGTTTAGCTCAAGAGAAACTCTATTTTTCTCCTATCATAAAATTGCCTTCCTATTAAATTGTCATGGCCGCCCAAGCATGATGTGACAATCTTGCATTG
>JAJONQ010053779.1:0-19657 GCA_036250385.1 Solanum microdontum
CTATGATCTAGCTTCTATGTTTAGTTCTTTGCTTATGTTGAAAGACATTGTTGTACTTTCCTATTTCAAGACTTCTTATTGATGTAAGGGCTAAGTCCCATTTTCGATACTTCTATGTCTAGATGGTACATTGTGACGAAGTTAGATTTTATTTTTCGTATATGAAGTGAAGTTGAACTTCCAAAGTAAAAGTTTTAAATTTTCTGTGATTTTATTCTATGATATATGCTATGATGAATGCTAAGGACTTGTATAAGACCTCTTCGAGGGTGAATACGCCGATAAAGACTAGGAGGTGCTCTCGGGTCATTACAGTTTTATTCATCCAGTTAGGCCCAAGCCTGTTGACACCATCTCTAGATTTGATAGACCTGAATAAAGATGTGAAAAAAATTCCAATAGTGTTGGGCATGACACTAAGGATTGTATCAATCTGAAGCACAAGATCCAGGACTTAATCGCCCAGAAAGTGGTCACTCTTCAAACCGCTACAACCAACGTCAAGAGTAATCCTCTTCCAAACCATGGAGGTGTCAATATACACATGATAGAGATGGAGTAGGTGTGGTGCACATCAAAAGTGATTGTCTCGGTTGGGCCAAATGACGTCGAGAAAACTGTGGCTTCGTTGTGCATAAAGAAGAAAAAGAAATTTATAATTATGACACCTGAGAAGACTGTTACCTTGGTGCTAAAAGAAATTCCCCCTCGAGAGAAGTTTGTGATTTATGCTGCTACTACCCAGGGTATGACTAGATCCGGCGGATGCTATACACCGGAAGAGTTGGTCCAAGGATGACATAAGAAGGATCAATCAAAGAGACCTATTAGTGAGGCTGAAGTAGAAGAGTTTTGGAGGAAAATACAACTAAAAGATTATTCAATCATGAAGCATTTAGAGAAAACGCCGGCTCAAATATTTGTGTGGGCCTTGTGGATGAGCTAACAACTACACAGGCAAGCCCTCATGAAAGCTTTGGACGTCACTTTCATACCTGTGGGTACAAATAGTGATAATATGGCGGCACTGGTCAGCCAAATAATTCGAGGGCACCACATCAATTTTTGTGATGAATAGCTACCTTTTGAAGGCGCAATGCACAATAAAGCTCTCCACATCACTGTTAAATGTTGAGACAATGTTATAAATTGTGTCTTGATTGATGACTGGCCCGGTTTTAATATTTGTCCTCTTTCAACTCTCAAACAATTAAACTTTGACTTGGGATTTTGACGGCGGACAAAGAGACACGTTAAGAACGGTGAATCTGGGGGTTCGAGTGGGCCTTGATGAGTTTAGTGTTGAGTTCCAGGTAATGGACATCAACAATAGTTACAATTTGCTTCTGGGAAGACCATGGATCCACTTGGCCAGGGTTGTGCCTTCTACTCTCCACTAGCTGATGAAATTTGTTTGGAAGGACCAGGAATTAGTCATTCATGGTGAAGGGAGCCATTCCAATGGGCATACCACGATTGCTGATGAACTCTCTACAGGTTGTGAATTCTACACAATGGAGCTGGTAAATGCCAATGGTGAGATTTGGCTCCACAGCCACATATGCCTTCTGTTTACAAAATGATAGCCACGGTCATGCTCCGAAGCGGTTTTGAGCTAGGTTTCAGATTGGGGAAACATTTCCAAGGAATCACTGAGCCTATTCAAATTCCCATCAGAGAAAAGTTTGGTTTGGGGTATTTCCCCACAGATGATGATGAAGCAAAAGTGATGAACAAAAGTGTTGATTGAGCGTTGGCCAGACCGATATCTCATTTGTATCAATCATTTCTAGTGCCAGAGTATGTCAACGATGGTGGTCTCGGGAAAGGCATCTGGGGCCTTTTTGCCACGACCCAGGGCTACACCCTAGATGTAACATAGGACATAGAACCCCGAAGGACTCTATGTAAACCACTTAGCATATCACAACATAAGATAATAGAAAAGTACAGGAATTTAAAATATTTTTCAATATAATCGAAGTCTCATAAAATGAAACGGAAGCCATTAACATTATCTCAAACCAGATAATACATGAAAGTAATAGGGACGCAGCCCATACAATAGCTCTAAACATAAAATGAAATATAAAGGACATGGTGGTCAAGCGCTCGAATGCTATGATGATTCACTAAAACTTCTCTTCTTGATCTACTATGAATCTAGCCACGATGATGGAAGTCAATATCGCACAACCCTAAATTTGATAAGAATGTAGGAAAAAGTATGTGTTAGTTAATAATGTACTAAATATGATGGCTAGAATAAATCATTAACATAAGCATATAAGAGACATTAGTCAACATAAGACATACACAATCATCATAAGAAACAATAACATAAGTCATAAGCATAAGACGCATCATCATAAGACATAGACTATAACATAATAGACAATAATAATAACTTGTGAGCATAAGAGATAACATCATGGTCATAGGCATAATCAATGCATTTAGAACAACATAATATAAGAGAAAGAATACATAAGTTACCTCAAGGCAAGCTTATGCAATGCATGGATAAGATCCCATAATCCCACCCATGCTAAGCAAGTCACTTTAGGCCCTCTTTCATATTTATCATCTTTTGATCTCATCCTTAGCTTATTTCTCATAGACAAGGGAACATTCGCCTTTATTCAATCATATCAAGGAAAGTAACTTATAGCAACAAACCAAGTTAAGCATACATCATAAGCATAAGTCATAAACATGTTCATTACATAGATCATCATAACATAAGAGGAACATATCATAGCTACCCTTAAAGCATACTTGTGCAATGCATGGATAAGACCCCATAAATCTCACCCATGCTAGGTAAAGCTCTGAGTAACCATAATTCATAAATCATATTCTTGTTGTGAGAATTAGCCTTAACCGACATAGACCATGTGAGATTAACATGGAATCCGGTGTTACCCACACCGAAAAGGGTTTTATTACTTGTCTAAGGTAAGACAATCATCATGTTAGCTTTAGATGGATCCATAAGCTAAATAACCTACGGGGGCATGTAGTTTATGGGATAAGGAGATTGCTACTAGAAGCACAACCTTTCTCATGGAAGAGCTTCAATCTCAAAAGATTGCTTCAAGGAATCCGGCCTTTCTCACATAAGATATTCCTTCTAGAAACCTGACCTTTCTAATAGAAGGGTTTCATCTCATATCAATATCCACTCGGTGCTAAGCTGAATTCCCACAAGGTACTTATTAAGTCATAACTTGATTCATGTCTTATGAAAGGATGTCCTTGACAATCAATCCAAAAGAGTTCATTAGGATAGCTCTTAGATCATGCGTGAGAATAACCTTTCACCGCCTATGTCTACATTTAACATTAGATTCAATTAGGTGATAAAGCCTTTCAACCTAGAATTTTAATTATGTGAGAAACCTTTCAAATCATGTTCATGAGAATAACCTTTCATTTAACACAACAACATCATCATAATCATGGACACTTCACTCTCAAAGTGTTCTTAAAGCATGTACATAAATCTCATAATCATGCATAATTCTCATACTTTTCCTTCAAGGACCAAATATCATATTCAATCAACACATCTAGAACTCATTACATTAGAAATGGATATAATCATAATTAAAGTAATCAAATCACTACATGCATAATCTCATATACTCATAATATAGGTCATGTGAGCAAAGCCCTTTCCACAATAATACCATTCCAATTCAATCATGCAAATATAAACCCTAATCTAACCAATTCATGTCAACAAGCTTTACTTTTAAGAAATTTTATCTAGATGCTCTAATAGCAAGAAATTCGTACAGTAATTTGTCAATCTTAGAAGATCACATCTAAGCTCTCAATTTCCCTTTTCATGGCATAAAACCAAACTATATCAATTTCACCTTAGAATCTTAGGTTAATCAAGAATACATGTATAATCATACTAAAAACATGTAATTACATCATAAACAATCATAAACAACCATTTTCCACTCAATTGGATCAACATACAACAATATCCACAATATAGGAAGAAACTCTAACTAGAATTGGGGTTCATCTTCACAATTGGGGGAAACATGGGGGCTTCATGGATGAAAGGAGTCCATGAATGAATAAGCCATCATACCTTGATTACAAATCCTACCAAGCTTTAAACAATGGAGTCTTGACCTAGATTGTCCCTCTTCTTCTTCTTCTTCTTCTTCTTCTTCTTCTTCTTCTTCTTCTTTGAGAGGGAATTGGGTTTCTTTTGGGGGTCTTGAAATAATGATTTTGGATGTCTTAATTTAGTGGTCTAAAGTATTTATATAGGTGTTCTAAAATAGGCAAAAACGACCACACTTAATATAAATTAAAACCAAAAAACCCCATAATTCCCCTACACTTAACTGCCAAAAAGCAATTTCAGGTGACCACCCACGACCCCATGACCACGGTCCGTGGATGGACCCACTTGGCGTGCTGGTGAACCGTGGGTTGGGTCCTGCAACTCTAAAATTTTGGCCCTTGACCCACGAGACCTAACCATGGGAGTGGACCCACCCACGGGGCATAGGTCCGGTCGTAGGTCAAGGTTTTGGGCAAATTTTTTTCTTGGCCCTCCTCAAGGACCCATGGTTGGTACTTGGGGGGTCGTACCTTGATGTTATAACACAAAAAATCTTTATTTTAAGTACGGGGAGTTATATATACGATTTTAACCCTCATGTCAAGCTCTAGTTTAGCCTACTAGTTTCTGGGGTGTTACACTTTTTGAAGAAGTTGACGCAATCGCTGAAGAAGAGGTTGGGACATCGAGCATTCCATGATGCTGAACCAGAGGAGCAATTGTAAAATTGAACCTCCACGCCACTTCTGATCCCCCGCTCATCTTGGTAGAAAGGACATGTGTTTATGTTTGTTTTGAAAATTGGTGGTAGTCCGGAAGAGGCCCGAGACCCACGCTCTATGCAGTTTTACTTGTTTGAGTTTTTTAATCCCTCCGTGATGTTTTTAAAAGGCTATATGGCCCTGTGTCGTGGCCAAAGTTTGCGCTCATTTTCAATTTAAATGAAAAGCCTCTCTTATCAAAAATTTTATTTACTTACTTATTTTTTTGTATTTTACTTGTCTAACTTTGTTTGTTTATGATTTCAGTAATAGTAATTTAAAGCCGGCCAATGTCATTTCATGTCACAAGATGAACGAACAAAATGAGCTAGGTGATGATGAATGCGAGGAATATAAAGAAGAAAATACGGTACCCAAACATGTTGATGAGGAATTTTGACAATTTGAGAACCAGCACAAGCAGAATTTGGAAGACACTAAGACCGTAAATCTAGGTGATGATGAATGTGTCAAAGAAGTAAGAATTAGTGTCCACCTGACTGAAGCTCAAAGAAGGGACCTGGTTCATTTTCTTCGAGAATACATCGACGTATTTTCCTGGTATTATAGAGATATGCCAGGGGCTAAGTACAAACATGGTGTCTCATAAGTTGCCGATCAGTCCATATTTCAGTCCGATAAAGCAGAAAACTCGAAAGTTCATGCCAAAGTTGATTTTGAAAATTAAAGAGAAGATTACCAAGAAGATTGAGTCTCAAGTAGTGGAAGTGACACAATATCTTACTTGGTTAGCCAACATTGTTTCGGTTGCCAAGAAAGACGGAAAGATCAGGATTTGTGTCAACTATAAAGATATCAACAAAGCTAGCCCAAAGGATAATTTCCAAATTGCCAAACATTCACATTCTCATTGACAATTGTGCCAAACACAAGATGCAGTGAATTGTGGATTGTTATGCGGGTTATCACCAGATCCTGATGGATGAATAAGATTCAGAAAAGACAGCCTTTATTACGCCTTGGGGTGTATATCATTATCAAGTGATGCCTTTTGGACTCAAGAATGTTGTTGCTACTTATATGAGGGCTATGATGACAATCTTTCATGACATGATTCACAAAGATATTGAGGTTTATGTGGATGATGTCATCATCAAGTCCCGTGAGAGTTCGAATCAGTTGACGCACTTGAGGAAATTCTTTGATCGCTTATGTCGGTACAACTTGAAATTGAACCCCACTAAATCTGCTTTTGGAGTGCCAGCTGGCAAGTTGTTGGGATTTATAGTTAGTAAAAGGGGCATTGAGCTTGACTTTTCCAAGATCAAAGCGATTCAAGAGTTACCTCATCCGAAGACTAAAAAAGAAGTGATGAGTTTCTTGGGAAGATTGAACTACATTAGCTGGTTCATAGCTTAATCCACCATGGTGTGTGAGCTAATATTTAAGTTGTTGAAAAAATATGCCCTGACCAAGTGGACCGAAGAATGTCAAACTACTTTTGATGTCATCAAGAACTATTTGTCCAATCAACCGGTGTTGGTTCCTCCGTGAGAAGAAAGTCCATTGTTGCTATATTTTTCTATCTCAGACAACACATTTAGATGTGTGCTTGGTCAACATAATGAAACTGGGAAGAAGGAGCGAGCCATCTACTACTTGAGCAAGAAATTCACTCCATACGAGGCCCGTTACACTCTTTTGGAGAGGACATGTTGTGCTTTGACCTGGATCACTCAGAAGTTGAGACATTATTTGTCTTCGTATACCACATATCTCATTTCCAGGATGGACCTGTTGAAGTATATTTTTTCAGAAAGCGATGCCGACCGGGAAGTTGGCTAAATGAAAAATGCTTTTGAGTGAGTTTGATATTATGTATGTAACTGAAAAGGCTATAAAAGCACATGCCTTGGCTGATCATCTTGCAGAGAATCCAGTTGATAAAGAGTATGAACCGCTCAAGGCTTATTATCCCGATGAAGAAGTGGCATTTGTGGGTCAAGATATTTCTGAAGCTTACCTTAGTTGGAAAGTATTGTTTGATGTAGCGGCAAACCATCAAGGGAAAGGTATCGGAACGGTCTTAGTATCATAACCTGGTCAGCACTATCCTTTGGTGTCTAAACATCAATTTGAGTACACAAACAACATGGCTAAATATAAAGCTTGCATTCTCGATTTGAGAATGGCAATCGACATGAATGTTCATGAGTTGTTGGTAATTAGAGATTCAGATTTGTTGATTCATCAGGTTCAAGGAGAATGGGTTGTAAAGAACCCAAAGATCACACCATATATGCAGTTAATACAGAAGTTGTGCAAAAGATTCCGTAAGATTGAATTCAGGCACTCCCAGGATACAAAATGAGTTGGCCGATGTTTTTTCCACCATTGCCTCAATGATTTAACATCCAGACACAATTTATATAGATCCCTTAGATATAGAGGTAAAAGAGCAGTCTGTCCATTGTTCACATGTTGAAGCGGAACCAGATGGATTGCCTTGCTATTTTGACATAAAGAAGTATTTGGAAACCGAGACTTATCCTGAGAGTGCAACGTTCAACCAGAAGAAGTCAATACGCCGTATGGCTAACAATTTCTTTCCAAGTGGGGAAATCCTTTATAGGAGGACTCCAGATTTAGGTCTTCTCAGATGCATTGATGCTAGTGAAGCTACAAAGCTTCTTGAATAGATACACGCGGGAGTTTGTGGTACTCATATGAATGGATTCACTTTGGCTAGGAAAATCCTCCGAGCCGGTTATTTTTGGATGACTATGAAGCATAATTGTTGCAAGTTTGTGCATAAATGTCATAAATGTCAAGTACGTAGAGATTTGATTCGAGTATCGCCTCATGAACTAAATGTTATGAGTTTGCCTTGGCCCTTCGTAGCTTGAGTCATGGATGTCATCGGTCCAATAGAGTCAGCCGCCTCTAATGGACACAAATTCATTTTGGTGGCCATTGACTACTTTACCAAGTGGGTGGAAGCAACTTCGTATAATTCAGTAACAAAGAAAGTTGTAGCTGATTTTGTCTGTAACAACTTGATTTGTTGGTTTGGTGTAACAGAATCCATCATTACTGATAATGGAGCGAATCCCAACAGTTATTTGATGAAAGAGATATGTGAACAATTCAAGATTACTCACCGAAACTCAACCGCTTATCGTCCCCAAATGAATGGAGCCGTAGAAGCCGCCAAAAAGAATATCAAGAAGATTCTGAGGAAAATGATCGACAATCACAGAGGTTGGCATGAGATGTTGCCATACACTTTGTTGGGATACAAAACAACTATCAGGACGTTAATTGGAGCTACTCCATACTTGTTAGTATATGGAACATAAACAGTTATACCTGCCGAAGTTGAGATACTTTCGTTGAGAATCATCCAAGAAGCCGAATTGAGCGATGTTGATTGGGTTTGCAAGCGGATTGATCAGTTAACATTGATTGATAAGAAGATAATGGTTGCTGTTTTTCATGGTCAACTGTATCGAATGATTCGTGCTTTCAACAAAAGAGTAAGAACAAGAATTTTTGAAATTGGTCAATTGGTTATCAAATGCATTTTACCCCATCAGGATGAGTACAAAGGGAAATTTGCACCAAATTGACAAGGACCCTACATGGTCCGCAAAGTGTTATATAGAGGTGCATTGGTCGTGTTAGAGATGGATGACACCGAATAGACAAAACCAATCAACTCAGTTGCTGTCAAAAGATATTATGTGTGAAGTTTCAGTTTGTATGTTTGTCATTTCCTTGTAATTGTTTTATTTGCTTATAATCGTTTAGAATTTTATCCCTTTATAATGAACTACGTCTGACCTGAATTCTCAAGAGTGAGATACGTAGGTGGCCTATGTCGGCCTTGGTCACCCCTTCTATCCCTTTTAATATGTTTCTTTTTGCATTTGAACGACGTTTGACCTGAATTCTTGAGAATGAGATATGTAGGTATCTATGTAGGCCTCTGCCGGTTCCTTTTTCAAATTTTCTTATTTTTTGTTAGTAATCTAGAAGGGAACTACGTTTGACCTGACTCGTGCCTCAATGAGATACATAGGTGCCACAACGGCTCGATCATATGTCCCGTAAGATTTCTATTTTTCTTTACAATAGAAACAGGGACAGAATTCTTGAGAGGGACTAAAAAATTCTCCAGAAGAAGATCTCTCCAGCAAGTCAAGACTGAAGTTGCATTGAGAATGGTAACTGGGACAAAAATTTTCAGAAGATCTCAAAAATTCTATGATTTGTTCATCGACAGAGTTCATCGAAAGCAGTCATGCATCGCAGGAAAATCAACATCGACTGCATCAGTTTCATTTGCAAGAACAATATCAAGAGAACCATCAACAACGATGTCAAGCGAACTATCAACATGTTACATCAGCCTATTTCATTACTTTGATAGCAAAGGAAGAGTACATTGAAGAATTACATCGCAAATATGAAATACAAGCTTTATTTGCTTTACGTCAAACTACAAGAAGTTGATATCAAGTGTTCAAAGAGAGCAATTAAGTGCCCACATGGTAAAAGACGCTATCTCTCCATTTGAATTACATTTTAATCTAATGAGTTTTATCTCAGTTTTTTTTAGAGCAACCCAAGAGGATGAATTCTCAAACAAACCACAGGTGTGGACAACATCCAAAAGGATGTGGCACAACGTGAAACTTTTTCTTAGCAGGAACTGGGACATAGTCCGAAGAGGTGAACCAAACTCTTAGGATGCGAGCTGAGGAGCGACTTCCACCACAATCAAACCACACCCCTATCCGAAGGCATGTGGGATTTTCCAAGGGTTATCGGTTTTTGTTTTGCATCCGTAAAGTTTTGGTTTTCACCAGAGGCATCTTTCCAAATCTGAGTGACAATGTGCCAAGATCCTTGGAAATTATGTCCGTTTAAGTTCTTACTTATGGGTGTGAAGCGCGCCACATTCATGGCTAAGAGGTTGCAAGCCTCCTTTTCATTATCAACTTATTTTGTCACTCTTCCCAACCGAAGGTTATCTTGCATAATAGATTCTCTTTTCAATCGTTCGAGTCGAACTACAAGCAGCCTCATTCCCTAAGTTAAGGGATATGTAGGCAGGATCAGTGTTGAAAACTCGGCTGTATTCAAACGTTCTCTCTCAAATCTTATTCCCGAGCATTCTGATTTCTTGATAATTCAATATCAGGATGACTTTTGAATTCTTTCAAAATCGTGCGTTAAATCAAGTGTATCGAACCACAAGTAGCCTGAATTCTCATATAGCCTGAGATATGTAGGAAACCCATTTCCAGGGTTCGGCCATAATTCCTAAAGTCCGTACTAAAATCCCTTTTCTAAAGATGGAAATGTGGTCGGTCAAAATTGGATTCGTCAATTTCATTTTACTCGAATCTCTTTCATCAATCCAAGTAAAACGAGGGACAGTTGTTGACACTCAATTATGACCCTCCCCGATAGTAATTAATTTGTAAGCTTCTTCAATTTCAAACGATTTGAAATAAAAAGCATTATAAAATTCAAACAACTTTTCAAGGTTATTTTAAATAATTTTGGTCGATTTTTACAACTTTTAAATGATAAATATATTTCATATAATTAAGACATTTTATCCGAATACCATTTAAAGAGATTTTACACTTTTTAGGTTAAATATTTTATTAATTTAGTTTGGTATAAATTATAATTATAATTTTCAGTTAATTAAGTTGGTTATTTTATAATTAAGTTAATTATTTCATTTCGTTAAAATTAAGAAGCTCACTAGTTAATTTTATCTAAATTTGTCTTGTTGAAGATGTGACCGAATTCAAATAGTTATCTCAATTCGGTTATGTTTAATCCCAATTGGCTATAATGGAAATTCATTGGCAAAATCCTTAATTTGCAAATATAACCCTTTTCTTACTTCCCATTCAACTCTTTCAAATACTAAGTTTTGGTCCCTTTCCTTTAAATTCCAGCAGCCCGTTTTCAGCCCAAATTTAATTTTCAGCTAACCAAAACTCAGCCCACTTTCGGGCCAATTCCAATTCTCTTGAATAACTCAGCAGCCCATAACAACCCAACACCTAATTCCAATTCCTTTTTCCATTCCCAGCCCAACACAATTTTGAACCATCAACGATCCATTCCAATTTTTCATCTAACCTGGCCCATTTCTTTTATTCCCAAAGACCCATCAACAACGTCAATAACAACGGTACAACGTCAAAATACAAAGCAAGGACACGACATCCTCTCCAACGTTCACAAGAAGACAGAAAGTAGCAACCTCAATCAAATGATTCCAAACGACGAGTAAACGGTGCCTATGCGAACAACTTTATCCGCATCTTCCTCCTTCGCCAGAGCAATTCGTACAACAGCGTCGTTTCAGTCCTAAAGCCTCCAGATTCGTCTTTGTGGCTACGAGATTGAGCCACGTCGAGCTGCGAGTACAATGAATTGACCCGAGTCATCCACCTTGCCCTTTTCCCTTCCAGAATTTTTTGAAATTTCAGAAGGAATTGGCATATTCCTCGAGTTTTGGATAAACATTGGGAGTTTGAATTTTAATTGGGCCTTGTTCCAATACGTTTCTCATACCTTTCCCCCCAAAACCGAACCCTAATTTGCTTCTATATAAATCACCTTTGTTTTCATTGTGAAGGGTTGGAAAAACTGGTAAAAAACTGAGGTATAGAGAACGATAGTTTATAGAGAAAAGATTTTCTAAGATCACAAATAGAGAGCCAAAATTTGAACAAAAGCATTCTCGGTTAGCATCCAAAAGGATTTGAGTTTCTTTGAGCTCTGTTTCTTCTTTTATGCATCGTCAGAACTCACCGAAGTTCTCTAGAATTCGCATTGTGGTGGTGGATGTTTTGCTTGAGTTCATATGTTCCAAGTTCACTGCCCCAAAGGAGGTTCATTCCCTTTTACTCTTTCGCCCTCCCCTCGCTATTTTGAATCGAAAAGGATGAAGTGCTATATGTGAAATGTTGAAATGTTTCAGGTTTAATTTTCTCAGCTCCGATGTGGTTTCTTCTCGTGCTGGGAATATCATTTTTATTTGTTTTGTTCTACTTGGATTGATCTCATATTCATTTGGGTTTCAATGTCAATTTTATATGTTGTATGATTCAAATTGTTTACCGCGCGTTTTGTCTCATGCGTAGTTCTGTCTGGGATGTTTATCTTCTTTGAGTCATAATTCTTGATTTCCACTATTATTAAGCTATTATCATGTTATAGGTAAATCATGTCTATTAAAATGTTGACTCTGTCTTGTGTATGTCAGCTAATAAGGAGATGTTGATAGATTGTCGTAACCTTGTTTTAGCTTAGCTTATTTGTTTATTGTTAGTCCGTCTCTGAAACACGTCTGTTTTCCTTCATATGTTGGGGTTTTTTGGGTTTCCGAAGTGAGATTAAACTCTGATTGTCCCTTTGCTTCCTAAGTGTAGTTTGACTTTTTTGATGTTATTCATCAATCACGATTAACTATTGTAGTTGTTCTTCTTTAGGTTTTCATTCACTGTTAACGTGCTCTTCACATGAGATGAGTTTGGCTTTAGTCAAGAGATAGAAGTTGGAATAAAATTCTAATAATTGTTAAGTTTGTCGTTTCATGATTAGATCACTAAGCTTGTCTCATTTTCAGGTGTATGTTTCTTAGTTGATTTATGGGTTTCTTATCGTGTATTATAGCACTGATCGTTTTGTTCTAGATTTAATTTCGTTGTTCCAGTTGTTAAAACGTGACTTCCTTAACTTGTTTATTTTCCGATTTTCATTAACTTAATTAATTATGTGGTCCAATCATGCTAGGTTCATGTTTATGTATTTACTTTGGTGCCTTTGGTTTATTGAAATGTGATCAGTTCTCTATTTAATTTCGCTTAGTTTGGTATTCGTCGTCTTTGCCTTGTCTATGATCCTGTTCCACTTTAAGTTTTAGCAATTTCTTTGGTTAGCTACTGTTCTTCTTAATTATAGTAAAATAATATGATGTTATTTTCAATTGTTTCTTTTCCCATTAAAAACCCATCAGGGATTTTTTGTTGTGTATTAAAAACTTCTTTGATCTTGATAACATTACTTTGTCTGATGGGAATTGAATCAATTTTTTCGTTCATTATTAATTATTAATTTGTATCTTATCAATTTTGTTGCATGTAACTCTGCCCGAGTCTTCACGAACTCTATCTCCATTCCCTACATTTTCCTATTTGGGCTATAAAGTCCCAAAATTTGCCTTTTTCGAGTCGGCCAGTGATAAAAATTCAAGAATAGGTTCCGTGAGCCCGTATACATTAAGTATACACGATAAAGAGTTTCAGATGAGAGTGTAGGTGAAACGGGCTCAAAAAGCCCACCTTTTATTTTTAAAAGTTGTACTTTGTTTTTTTGGGTCTAACCCCTTTTGTCATTATTATTATGTATTAGTTATTAGGACAGGTACCAAATGCAAGAATTGGGCCTAAAGCCCAAAGGAGAAATTAACTTACCTTAGTTTCTTTCGGACATGTGCAAATGATCCATACGTCCAAAGTTGAATTCAGGCCCAAGTGTTGGCCCAGACAAACAGATCCAGACTTGGGACCAAATTTATTTTCCCTATCTATTTAACTGTCATTATGCGTTTATTTGTTAAATTGATTTTAAGGTTTCAAAAAATTCAATTCCCCAAAGGAAACCATTTTGAGTTCACACTTAAATTTTTTCTAAAATTAAATAAGATTATCTATTTTCTACTTCACCCTCTTTAGAATATTTGCAAGTTATTTGCTTAAGTAAAATTTCTCCAATATTTCTCCTCCGCTTAAAAAATAATTTTAAGTTTTAAACTTTTATTTCAGCAACTTAGTCAAGCATGTTTATCTTTGCCTTTAAATATTAGCCAAGTATTTTAATTGCCGGATAACTGTATGTTAGCGGGCATTTCAGGTGCTTTCAAAACCATCTCGAAATGCTAATATGAACCCTGAACCCTTTTTCAATTGATTTACTGTTTAAATCTTTTGACATTAGTTTTCTTAATTTTTCTTTAAAAACCTAAGTGGCAACTCTAAAAACCTCGTTCTCTTTTCTTTTTTTTTAATATAAAACAACAATGAAAGCCTTTAGAGTCGAGGCGACCATGCTACTAGCCTAAAATGACCCTTTCGGAGCTGATGGAATCTTCAAAATTTGATTCTAAGGTCATCTTCCTGAACTTTTGAAAAAAAATGAACGTTCAAGGTTCAGAAGCTCCAAAACACATAAATTTGAATAAAAACCAAACGAACAACCAGGTGACCAAACTGTCAGTCCCATCAACACATAAATGACTCGAAGTCGCTCTATGGACGCTTTGAACGACAAACATAAGGCATAAACTCAGAAATGACATCGAGAGTCATTATAACATCCATTACTAAACGGACTTTCATCCGCGAAAGTAAGAGTCAAGAAGTACCAGAAGGCTCAAACAAGCCAGGAAAGAACTCTCGATTCTTATGCTCGGTCCCAAGGTAACCTTCTTAATTGGACAATGCCCTAATGGACCTTAACCACAAGAATGATCCTCGAACTCAACTGCCGCACATCTCTTGCTAAAATGACAACTGACTCCTCCACAAAAGTTAAGAGGTTATCCAACTCTACTGCATTATACATGAGCATATGCTACTCATCAGAAACATATGGGCACAACATCGAAACATGAAAAACTGGGTGTGTGGCTAAAAATATTGGAGGTAAAGCCAACTCATAGGAAACCTCACCACTGTCTGGAGGATCTCAAAAGGCCCAATATACCTGGGGCAAAGCTTTCTGCGCCTCCCATGTCTCATCACACCATTCAAGAGTGACACAGAGGAAAACACGATCACCAACTGAAAACCTCAAAGGTCGATGCCTACGATTAACTTAACTCTAGTACCTACTCTAAGCTATCTGAAGTCTAACATGAGTCACCCTCACATAAACCAAGGCTTCCTAATCCATGATAGTACCATAATGTCTAGGCTCTATAGACTCAAACCAACCAACTAGAGAGCGACAATGCCTACCATATAAGGTCTCGAACAGGGCCATCTGAATACTAGAGTAATAACTATTGTTGTATGCAAACTCTACCAAGGGAAATAATAGGTCCCACTGACCTCCAAACTCCAAAACACATGCCCACAACATATATTCAAGAAAATGAATAGTACGCTCTAACTTACCGTTGGTCTTACGGTGAAAAGTTTTGCTTAGGTCGACGTGAATTTCCAAATCCTCCCAAAAGGTGTCTAAAAGTTACAAGTGAACTGAGCACCCCGATTTGAAATAATATAGATAGGCACGTCATGAAGACGAACCACCTTTCAAATGAAGATACGATCCAACCTCTTGACACTAAATGAAGACTGAACAAGGCGGAAGTTTGCTGTCTTGGTCAATCAATCAACTATGACCTATTTGTCAACACCTCTAGAGGTTCGAGGAAAACCTGCCACAAAGTCCATAGTGATGCGATCCCACTTCCACTCTGGAATGGGTAATATATGAAACTTACCACCAGGTCTATAATGTTCAGCCTTCACCTATTTGCAACAGAGGCAACAAGACACATAATGTGTGATATCTCTCCTCATGATGCCCCACCAATCGTGCTGTCTCAAATCAGGATACATCTTCACGGTGTCCAAATAAATAGAGTATCTAGAATCATAGGCCTAAAAAAGTATCAATTGGATCAAACCCCCAACTCCCAAAACATAAATATGACCACCAAACCTCAAAACCCCATTTGAATCTAAGGTAGGCTAACCGACATCACCCGCTAACACCCGATCTTAAAGCGCAACTCAAGTCTCATCCTCAAATTGATGACCACAGATCCGATCAAGCAAGGATGAATGAATTCCCACATAGGCTAAGACACACCTATAATCTGAAATATCCAATTGAATCACCTGCTTAGATAAGGAATGAATGTCCAAAGCCAAAGGCTTCACAACAGTAGAAAGGAATGCTAGACTATCTATACTTACTACCTTCTGGCTCAAGGTGTCTGCTACTACATTCGCCTTTCCCGAATAATAGAGAATAAAGAGGTAATTTTCCTTAAGAAGCTCAATCCAACAACATTCTCTTGAATTAAGGTTCCCTTAGCAAGAATTATGTACCACCCCAAATATTCCAAAGTTAAGACTCGAGCCATTATTCATTCGTGAATAAGGTGATACTGAGTGATTCTTAATTTATCTTAGGTATTAATGTCAATTATTTAGTGTGGGAATAATTTTGAATATGAATTAAGGTCACTATGATCCCCTTGCACAAAGTTGAGTTGAAAGATTTCTTACCGACTGAGTTTCAATATGAGATTTTACTTGGTTCAACTTCAAATGACCATATCTCTCAGTATATAACGAATTAGGTGGCCTATGAACTATCATATTAATGGTCTATGAGTCCTATTTCTAAGGCTACAAACTTTTCTCCATTTCGAGTTTGGAGTAAAATGTTATGCCTGTTTTAGTAAAGCCCTGTCAAACAATCAAAGTTTCACAGATGGCATTACGGATGGTGGAGCGTTTCACAGAACGTAGAGACCTAGAAGATCTGTGTAGCCTTCTTTTTAAGGAACTCCATCAGCTTTTAAGTTGCAATCATTTTGGTCTTTCACCTATTTGTTGATACCTAAGTTATATCGTTTTAACTCCTATTTCAAGACCTATATAAGAGAATTAAGTCCAAACACTACCCATTTTAAATCATTCTCATAATTCTAAAATTTCCATCCAAGTTCTTCCCCAAAATTCTCTCTTAGGCAAAGGAAGAAGAAGCTAGGATTTAACATCAAGATCTTCAACTCACCATAGCCTTTCAGAATTGATCACTAAGGTATGCTAGTATTCACCTACTGAGTCCTTTCCTCCATAGGGTTCCTGAATTATTCAAGTTTTACAAGTTAGAATTCTTAATTCAAAGTTAGGGTTTTATTCAATCTTTATGAGTTCTTTTCAATTATGATCCAATTGATTGTTTTCTATCTTTTTATGCATGAATTGAAGTAGTTAAATGTTTTTTATTTGAATTCATATGAACCCATGCATGATCCATGATTTTTTACTATGAACATATGATGAAACTTATGAACTATGATTTATTGAAATTATGCATGTGTGCAACATTTAAGTAATTAGCTCATACACTAATAAGATTGTTGTCAGTTACCTTTAAATAAATAGTTTTGGCCCATGGACCGACCCCAGCCCGACCGATCAAGCCTCAAGGGCCAAGGGCTTATAAGCCGTAGTTTCAAATGAGCTTGAAAAATCCTATTCCGACCTACCCCAATAACAGGTTGGGTTGGGTTGGGTCGGCCCCATGGGCTAAGCCCATTTTGACAGCTCTAATCAAGATAGAATGTTTTGTCCATATAGTGTATTGTGACTAAAAAAAATTAAATAAAAGAGAGAGGCGTATTTTTTAAACTAAGAAGGGATAGTTTAGATATAAAACTATAAAAAAAAAAAAAATGTGTTTTTGAATTATACCAAACATCCCCTAAAGTTTGTATTTTGCTTAATATATTACACTAGGTAAATTGTCCGCGCTTCGCGCGGTTGTGAACTACGTCAATAATCTACCTCTGAACATTTGATAATATAAGTGTTTTTCAGTGGGTACAACTCTACGATAAATTGTCAAGAATTTTATCCAAAAATGAAATGAAATATTTTTTTAATCTTAAAACCAAAAAGATTTTACTGTAGTTATTCATCATCAAAGTCTTTAGAAAAGATATGTAATTGTTTCATTGTCTATATTTGTATTTACAAAAAGTGGTGCAAACATTTTATTCATCAATTGCGAGAGTTTTTCTCCTATTCAAGGCCTCCATACATAATCTAAATATTATACATCTTATATAATTAGTTGTGTACTTGATCAATTAATTAAAATTTATAAACACATCTCTTGGAGTTCAATGAAATAACGTATGTCGCTCAAATAATTTGGATTAAATGATGTCTTGGCAAGTCCCTTATTCAAAATCATTCGCAGTCGATGACACTACTTTGATAGCCAAAAAAACATATTTTGTTGTTTATGTTTTGATCAATATGATTAAAACTTTATTTTTTTGCGACTTTTAAACTAATGTTTATAAGGAGATAATTATTTCTTTAATATTTGATTAATATGGATTCATCCTACTTTGAGGGGTAATTCATTGACTTCAATCCAACATTTGAATCCCAAAATTTTGATTAAGGTTGAGTACAATACTTACCATCCCTCAAAATTTCTTTATTTTTTGGATGTCACTAATCGATTGAATGCCTCGATAAGATAGAAAGTTGAATAACTAAAACTCCAAGGTAGTGTGGAACCACAATAACTTTTGAACACTCAAAAGTCCCTTCTTGGACATCCCACTGATCTTTTAGCCACTGAAAACTCTATAACGATTAAAGTCATTTATTTTACAAGTTTAAGAATTCTAATCTACATGACACCAATAGTCTAATGATTATATCAAACTCTTGATTAACATATCTTTACTTCAACATAATGATCAAAAGCATAAACATAAACAACAAAGTTTAAAACATGTACTCAAAAATAACAATTAATAACATAAGCATAAATTAATGACCGTAAAAAAATACTAGGATCTATAACAATTAAACAGAAAGGAAAAAATCGAGTCCACTGAATGCACATTGTCCCCTTAAGAAAATTATTCCCCTCTAGTACCCGAGGTTTAAAGGAATAGATCCTCTCAGGATAGAATGATTCTATTCACCAGTGTATTGATACAAAAACAATGGTGTCCGTGACCACTCAACAAGAGCAAAGTACACGAATATTTAATTGTGCAGAAGAAGAAAAAGTTCAGTATTTTCGTTGTTTTAAAATGAGAGGAAATCTCTCTATTATAGACAACAAAGGATAGTGTGAATAAATGTTTATTGTGTCTTATCGGAAAGGTCACAACTCTTTGAAAAAGTCATAACTTTTCATAAAAGTCACAATTTTTCATAAGTCGCAACTCTTCATAAAAGTCATAACTTTTCATAAAAGTTACAAGTTTTTTATGAAAGTTACAATTTTTCATGAAAGGGAAGGCTAATTTTGAAAATAAATAAATTAAAAGGAATCCTGGTGATGATGCAATTTTCTTTTATATATATATATATATATATATATATGATTTCGTTCTTAACCCCCCACATAGCACCTCTTGTTGCGTACAATACCAGCAGCACAACGTACACTTTACAGAGAAATCAATGGATGCTAAGATCGGAAATTTCTTCGAGTCGGTCGGAAATTTTTTCACCGGAGGAGATCAGATTCCTTGGTGCGATTCCGATATCGTCACTGTAAGTACACTAGTTAGCAATTATTATTTTTTTGCAATTTGATTTCGGCAACTGTAGCTGATTGGATATAGACGAAGAACTGCCTGTGTGGGGTTTTCAGTGAATTTGCTATTTCATTTTATATCTCTGTTTGTTTGTTTGTAATTTTGTATAGTTAGTGTTTATCTTTGCTTTGAAGTTGAGAGCGAAAAAAAGAGCTAACCCAGAAGGGTTTTGTGGCAAATGATGGACTAAACTCGTTTCAGTGCATGCTGAAGGATTACCATAGCTGGCTGGCTTGGTTTGGGGGTAAAAATGGTTAGGGCTGGTTTGGATGTAGAAATTTGGATACGGAGGAGGAGATTTTGGAAGAAGCATTTTCAAAT
Organism: Solanum microdontum; assembly: GCA_036250385.1. Classification (NCBI taxonomy): domain Eukaryota; kingdom Viridiplantae; phylum Streptophyta; class Magnoliopsida; order Solanales; family Solanaceae; genus Solanum; species Solanum microdontum. Next base: position 19,553 of record JAJONQ010053779.1, read on the forward strand.
TAATCCAAAATAAGAGCTCAAAATTAACTTTGCTCTTTTGTTGTTTCTTGAGCAATATGAATATATTTGCAATGGATTTGATTTATATACATGAATAGTCTGCAG